>JACXGJ010002812.1:0-60918 GCA_016801105.1 Esox niger
CACACAAAGACAATGGGAGCAGAGGGAACATATATACTGAGGGGAATGACTAAATGATGATCAGGTGCGCTAAACGGGACAACAGGTGCAATGAGTTGATGAGATGGGGCGATGGTGTCAGAAGGTCGGTGACGTCGAACGCCGAAGCCCGCCTCCGGCAGGGGGAGGATGGGCAGTAGATGGCGTGGTCGTCACAGGACATCTGCAGATGTGTTTTTAAGGTGATTCCATTCACATTCCCATTGAACATGTATTGAACATGTACATTGTCTTGTTCCTTTAAAGCTTCAGGTTTTGCCAGCCATTGCTGGTGCATCAACCTTTCCTGAATATTTGTCACTAGGTAGTGCTTGTTGAACAATGACACTTTGGGTGACCGTGCCAGAAACTGACTAGAAATTCATAGGCGGTGCACATACCAATCGCATTCCATCACCAAAGTAGGCCTCAATTTTCATTTCACCCCGGTTGAAGGCATGCTGTATCGATATGTTCTCATCAGAGGCCAGATATTCAAACCTTTGGATTGAGCTGTTTGAGAATTCCTTCTGACAACGATTGTAGTTGTCTGATAGGACCAAGGCAATTGTGTCCTTGGTGAGGAAACTGTTGCAAAACACTTTCATGCAAGCCGAAGCAATCGTAATTGATTGGAAGGGGTCAACACCACCACATTCCAGAAACTCAAGTCTGTAATGCGTACTACCCTCTCTCAAGATGACCACATCATTCACGCAGTAAGCCTTTATTTCATCCTTCATGACAAAGGTGTCTGTTGGAACCGTTTCATACCATAGCAAAAACTCATATTTTTCTTTAGCCGTCATGGTATTCACGCCATAGCAATGTGGTTCTGGCTGGGGTCCAACATAGTTCTCATTCTTCTTGACGTTAAAACTTCTAAGGAAAGTAGCCCTTTTCACAGTCCTTAAAACCAATAGCACGTGGCAAAGCCACCAGCTTCATCGGTAGGAAGCAAAGGCTATCAATGTATCTCTGATTGAATGTGCTGTCTGTAAACATCATCATGAGCTTGCTACTGCTAGCAATAAGTGTCACACCAATACAGTTGTTAACAAGGTGTTCCATCAAGATGTAACCATCAATACCTTTTGTCTTGTGTGCTTCAATGGTTTAATCAGTTTATTTATGCCTAAACATTTGGAAAAAAGCAGCGACACATACACCATCTCCAGACAAACACCATGCCCCATTATCAAAGCTTATTGCGCACACAACATTTGCTGTGTGTATGCCGTTCACAGGTTTGGCAATTGTCTCCAAATCATAAAATATGTAGCGCTCACTGGGGTCCTCGGGTTTAGATGGTTTTATGAAACATTGATGATTCATTTCAACAGTCAGATCCATATTGGGACACATCTTAGCCTTGCACTTGTGAGCTTTATAGTTGGTCATCCTAACAGTGTATTGATGACCACAATTGACACAGTATTTCTTCTGGTCACACCTGCTAACCCAACGACCTGCACCATTGTGGAACCTCAGACCTTTATGATGGCTATAACAAAAGTCGGAATAACATATCCACTTACATTCCTGGCATTGGTTTTTGTTCATGGGCTGGGTATGACAATCGGTATGAAGGCAAACACTACAGCTGTGTTTATAACCATGATCGCCGCGGGTGTTAAACTTGTATAACAACAATCACAGACATATGGCAACCCCAGAAAACCTTCCAGGCTCGTGATTACATATAAACGGTTGTCTTGTAAGTACATAAAGACAGTTCTAGGATGTTGGTTCTCGCTGTTTTGAAACATAGTAAAATCCCATCACGGGCTCAGTGAATTTCTTTTTTACACCCTGACACATGTTCACACCGGACTTTCATTCGTTAATGTCACACAAGCATCGTGAATGTCTAAACCAGTATTTTTATATAGCACACGACCTCTAGCCACGGCCTCATCCTACGTGTGCTGTGGGTTCAACATAGCCATTAATGAATTGAAAAGCACGTAGAATCATTATTCAACACCACATATTGAATGCCTATTTTAGTGATAATCTGATCTAGCCGTAGCGCTTGAGCCTTACCTCGCGTACACCCACCCTCGCGGTTATTGACAATTTGCACCATTAGCTCTGGTGATTCATCAACCAAACGCTCTGCATTACTCTGCATAACACTTTCAAGTAACCCCACAAACATTTGTTCATTGTATTCATCAGCTTTTATGGTGGCATGTATAGAGGAAATCACCAAACAACTCTATCTGTAGAGGATCAGCTGTGCCTTGTACAAAGTCTGAAGCTCAAACAATCAAAGTATCCAAACAATCCATAATATGTGCATAAAACGCACCAAAATCAGAAACGTCCCTTCATATTTATAAAATGTACAGACTGTCGTAATTTCACATTGTGTCACTCTAACATTACCATGACTCTGTGTTAAAGATCTGAACCTTTCAAAGTAAACCGGGTTTTTGTAATGAGTATATGTCAGAGAGCTCAGATGAGAGTAAACTAGATTGTCCAAAAAATCTAGGCTACTAATCTGGGCTACTAATCTGGGCTAACAAAGCTTGCATCTGTGGATTAATGTCTGCATCGCTGTGCTATTAACTTGCTCATGTGTAATCTGTAGATTATCAGATTCACAGTTTTGTACCTCTTGATGGGGTGACTCTTGTGCCGACATGCGGGGTCTAATCACTGTATTGTGAGTATTATCTATGGGGGTATCGCTGTGTGCGCTTTTGTTAGGTACGGCCTATTGGATGTGTTGAGGTTGATGATTAGTGTCTGTTCTGTTTGTACCCTATTTCGCCATTTCTCTAGCTTAATATGTAACTAATGATCCATTTCCGGGTTAAAATATTATTCTCCCTCAAACATACATTTACATACATCATATGATGAGTTGTCTGTAAAGATTCATTAACTTCATCTTTCAAGCATTGTGAAATGGGGTAAATATGAAACAAAATACTCTGACGCTGTACAGCCACAAGGTGGGGGGTTCCGTAACTGACACCATTATGGTGTTGTAGTAGTCTCAAACATCACCCTGCTCCACACTGTTGGTTGACATATAGAGTACAAAGATTCAGCTTATGCACATCGTCATAATGTTAATAACATTTTAGAACACCACTGAAAATGTCTGTGAATGTTTACACTGACACAAAAAGTGTCTGTTGAGGATGTGTAAAATCACAACCGCGCTGTCCAACTGACAGTGATGCTGGTTACTTGATCTGAAATATAACCAAAGTGGGTTAACAGAAGACCTAGTGTATTTAAAGCTGGTCCAAAAAGGTATTTTTCAAACAAGGATGTGTTGAATTCCACACACCCCTAAACCACAGCTACAAAACAGACAATATGAAAGACAGATAAAATCTAAACGTTTGGATTTCCCCATTTTATTGTTTTATACGTTCTTAAAAAGTTCAAATATGTCATTTACTCCTCTGGAGTAATTGAAGATAAATTAGGAATACTGTTGTAATCGATATGTCAAAGTAATACAATTTATTCCATTCAAGTAATAAAGTTACAATAAAAAACAGTTATATACCAGCAAAATTCAACGTCCTCCCAAAATCGTATAAAAGTCTACTAAGTTTCCCATGAGTATCTAAAACACACTCAAGCACAAATATGTGCTAGGAGCATCCGTTTAACGACAAAACCCACATGGAAAACTCATGCAAAACATATATACACATATATGTAGAGGATTTCTCAACATGTATTTGCATATGTGCCCTGAATATCTTCATGAAAAATATAACTTGCGCTTATCACAATATCATAACACAATGCATGTCATATTTAACATTGAATATTATGTGTTTAAATAATGAAATATATGAATACGCAGGACTTTATTGACTACTGGAGAGATCAAGGAGATGGAGAGTGTGTCTGTTATGTTGTCTGGTGTTTGAGTGGTTTGTTGGTTAGAGAGTGTTCAGTTTCATTGTATAGGCCTAACCTACCCCTCCCTTCTCATTTTCCAATGGAGGCTGAGGGCTCCACATTCCTACAGATGGGTGCATCTCTGGAGCAGCAGACTGTCTGCATGTTCAAGGTACAGATCTTGGTTTGATGGTCACTTATTGAACTCCCTTCAGTCATTTCAGAGTTCAGTGTTACGGTAATTCTTAGGGCAAAAAATGTGCAGGATATTTATGTATTTAATGTTTATCACGTCTATATTCCAGTTAATGGAGGAGTATGACTGGGGAGACTTTGTAGTCATCACAAGCATGTTACCGGGATACGAGACTTTTGTGGACTACGTCCACTCATACACAGACACCTCCTACTTCCTGTGGAGGCTACAGGATGTCCTGTCTCTGGAAATGTCCGTTGGGACCAGTGATGTCCGTGCAAAACGCATGTTACAGCAGGTAGGAGCAATATTTTTAACCACAAAAGTGATGGGCCTCGTATGCTGTTATCCACTGGAGTTTGAATGCCAATGGGGGTACAGAAAACAGATGTAAAACTCACAAAACCATGACCAGCACTTCCTGTAGGCTGATGTACTTCTGGGCTTTCTTTGTCTTGAACTTTCGTCTAATACCTGTCTTCTTCCCCACACAAGGCCTCTTTCCTCTTGGCAGGACATCTTTGTAAATATGAATTTGTTTGTAGCTGCCTTTTAAATATAGGTATACATTTTCTCTCCCTTTAGATTGATTCCCAGGTACTCCTGGTCTACTGTTCCTATGAAGAGGCCCAGTACCTGTTCCAGGTCGCTGGGGAGGTGGGTCTATTGGGGCCTGGTTATATCTGGATCCTCCCCTCCCTTGCCGTGGGCAACCCAGAAAGCCCTCCACCTATCAGCTTTCCTGTAGGAGTGATTGGTGTCACCACTGACCACTGGCGGAAGAGTCTGAAACAACGAGTCAGGGAAGGAGTAGCGATAGTGGTCAAAGGAACAGATAGTTTCAGAAGATATCATGGGTTTGTTCCAGAAGGACACAGTGACTGCAACACACCAGTGAAACAAAACAGCAACAACAACACATTGTTCAGGTGATTTTCAAGACACCCCCACCTGTGTCTGTTGGTCATGGAAATAAGGACATGCTGAACATGTGTGTCAAAAACAAACCGCATGTGTGTGTATGTGTTGCAGACACATGCTAAACGTAACATGGGAGCGTAAGGACTTATCGTTTAACAGTGATGGTTACCTGACCAACCCCTCCATGGTCCTCATTGCGCTGGACCGAGATAGACAGTGGGACAAGGTACTCTGTGTGTGTGTGTGTGTGTGTGTATGTGTATGCTGTCCTATTGAATGCCCTATCTCTAAATGTTTTATACATTAGCATAGCATACATTAATGTAATCAATATGTTTCTTCTGGTTCTTTTCTACAATCTCCCCTGGTCATAGTTTGTGTTGTCACACTTGTGTCCTTCTCCCAAGGGTACTCAAACACATGCACAAAACATAAACACACACACACGTAAACATACATCTCCCAAGGGTATCCAAAGAGGGTGTGGACTATAGAAAAAGGCCAGAGAGTAATCTTACTGCCACTGTTGAACTCATTTATTCCTGCCCTGACACAGCAAGCCTACTTCATCAATGTCAGGCAGGTGTGTGTGTGTCTGAGTGTTTTTCTATTTATCTGTGTGTGTGTGTGTGTGTGTTCACTGTCTGAAAACACAGGCAGGTCCTCTATGCTTTTGGCAATGCTATGGAGTTTACTAAAAACACATTCACTTGTTCTCTAGCACTCACTCCCTAAAAAATAGCTTATTTATTACACAGCAAAAAAGGCTTCCTCAAAATGTGTACAAAATACATGTACATCTTTATTCAAGCCTTTGTTTGTTATTTCCTTTTTTACGTACTGTTGAGAAAAAATAAAATTGCAGTGTGGACAGAAAGTTGAAGTGCATGTGTGTTTTGGGGCGATGTCCATTTCATAGCATCTTGCTCTCTTCAATACAATTAACACTACACACTCATTTATTACCCAAAGTCTGAGGCAAGCATACTTCCCTCAGACTCTTTTTCTCATTTTCTTCTTTCCTCCATTCTAGAAGAAGAGAAATAGAGGGATGGAGGGGTGTAGTAAAAGGTTAATAAAAATATGACAAAAGTGAATAACAGTTGAAACAGCATTGACATTCATAGATTCAGTCACAATAGCTTGGGTTGTTTACATGCAAATAGTGTGTAGCTATGTCTCCTTTTTAATTAGCCTATAAATCAGCAGAGCCATGACTGAAGCATAGTGAGGGGAGCTCCAGGGAACAGGGGCCCGTGTGACGAACAGAGCCCTTGGAGGGTAACCCTGAGCGGGATCTTTACAAGAGGATCATCGGGTGCTCTGGAGCTCAGCTAGCGTACAAGGTCACAATCCACTGGATTACCTGGATCAGCTTGTCTCAGAGTGTGGGTTTAATCTATTGTCGCGCACTTATCTGCCTACACATTCACTGAATCCTCCCACCCTGTCTCTCTCCCCGTTACCTCAGGTGGGGACACTGGAGCGGGGTATTCTCCAGGTGCGTTACCCAGTCTGGCCTCGCTATGGGAGTTTCCTGGAGCCCGTATCAGACGACCGTCACTTGACGGTAGCCACTCTGGAGGAGAGGCCCTTTGTCATTGTCGAGGACGTGGACCCAGACACAGGCACCTGCGTACGCAACACTGTTCCCTGCAGACGCCAGTCCAACCGCAGCGAAAGGTACACATGCATATGCGCAAGCACGCACACGCATGCAAACACTCACCTTGTTTAAAAAAAATATACTGACACAGCTGGTCATACGTATCTATTAGGTAGGGAGTTTTTTTTACACTTTTGTGCTTTACATTTTCAACACTCAAACACACCTATACACGCTCTATTGCATACATGCTCTATTGCATACACGCTCTATTGCATACACGCTCTATTGCATACACGCTCTATTGCATACACGCTCTATTGCATACGCACTTACACATACAGTGCGCTGTGCATCAGAGCGCCTCCTAGCTTTTTGATTCCTAAAGCCTTGTCAAAATATGTGCTGGACTATACCATGAGTGAGATGGATTGCTGCCTGACAGAAGCCGTTTACACACCTATTACATGTCTGCTCCACATCCCTTATACATCCATGGTGTGTTTGTGTGCGCGGGGACTGTGTGAATATGTGCATGCGTGCACGGGGAAAAGTTGATCCATACACAAAATAACTGCTGGCATATAATGGAATATATGCGTGTGTGAGTGTATGGCTTTGTGTCAGTGTGGGATATTAATGGTAGCGTGTGTGTGTGTTTTGGTATGTGTCAGCGTGGTGTATTAATGGTGGAGAGATGTGTGGGGAGAGTGGTTGAGTACGATGGCACATTGATTGGTAGTAAAGGAGATTTATCTGCCAACGCCAGTACATCTATCATGGTAGGATAGAAACAACAAAACGCTCTCTCATCGTCGTCTTGCCCTCACTTTCTCTCTCCTTCACTACTTTGCTTGGGAACACTCAGGGGAAAATCTGAGAAAATCTGAAAGGAGCAAGACAAAGGACAGAGATGGAGAGTTAGTGAATGTAAACTAGAGGGCGTTAACCATTTTATCATATGTTGTTGACACAGCTATTCCTTCTTCATCTTCATACGCTTATTCGGTAACGGGTCTCGGGGGCAGCAGCTCCAGCAAGGGACCCCAAACTTCCCTTACCTGAGCTACATTGGCCAGCTCTGACTGGGGGATCCCGTGGCGTGTCGAAATATAATCTCTCCACCTAGTCCTGGGCCTTCCCAGAGTTCTCCTCTCAGCTGGACGTGCCTGGAACACCTCCCTAGGGAGACGTCCTGGGGGCATCCTTACCAGATGCCCGAACCACCTCAACTGGCTCCTTTCGATGCAAAGGAGCAGCGGCTCTACTCCGAGTTTCACAGCTTTAGTAGCAGATATTTGTGTAATTGAAAGGTTTATTTCACTCACTAAAACTCCTCTTTTTGTGCAGTGGCTAGTTTCATTAGCATTATAACTGAAGTCCAATAGTGAAAGATGCAATCCTAACCAAGCTGACAGGAGATATTCCCCTGAACATTAGATGATCATTAGATGATATTACTATTAACTGTCCCCCTTATTTCCCCCTTATTTTACTAGATGTCTAAATAAGATTTCCTTTACATCGATCACCTGGGGAATAGTTACAGGCGGTGGAGAGGGGATGAATGAGAAAATTGAAATCTAAAGATGATTAAGGGGCTATAATGATTTTATGGCCAGCTTTTAAATGTAGCCATGATCCTACTGTCAAACCCCTAGTGTTACGATAAGTGCCATACTGTCTTTTGTGATCACAGAAAGTCAGGACACCTGTTTAACATCCCATCTGAAATTGTTTTAAACTGATTGACATTTGCCTTCAAATACTAAATAACTTATTAGAACTACGTCTTAGTATATGCTGAACTGTATGTGCATCCAACCGTATTCAACTAGTATACTATTTCAAATATGTTTGAATCCATCACAAAAGAACAAAAGAAATCTTACAAATAATATATTCATGTTTTTCTTCTGAACAGAAAAGACCCCACCCCCTTTCCCCCCATGATACACACAGGTCCTGTGTGGAATTTTTTTAAACCATAATTTAATTGATTTAATTTAATTGACTTCATTTTTTTCCTCCAGGACAACAAGATAAACATGTGTTGTTGATGTTGTTGTTGTTGTGTGTGTAATCTGCTCAGGGCCTCTAAAACACCCTGGACAATCAACACTGGGTTTGGATCAAACTAAGAATCTCAAGGAATTAGACAATGTCTAGAGTTGATTGATCAGGTATGAATGTATTCCAAGTTATCGTCTTCGTGTTACTGAAATGTCAGTGTTGACTTTCTGATCCTATCTTGCCATGACGGCACCTGTCACGGTGTGTTGACAGAGCGAAATGCATTATATAAAAATGTACGTATTTGCTTAAAGTGGGATTCATTTTGAAGCACCCATCAAACAGACAAGGTCTAGCACTGTCAAATAAAGGAAGAACTTTTATAACATTGTCCCTAACTTGTTGTTTTCCGAAAAATATATTTCTGGTTAAGTAACAGGTTTTCCAGGGAAAATCGAAGGAGGAATTTTATATTTATATCTGAGTATATTAGCTGTCACTCTCATCCAGAGCAATTTACAATTACTCAAAGAAGACTTTATCAGCAAAAGTCAGTTCACAAAGAGATTTCTTCACAAAGGCATTGGTGAAATGATGGGAGGCATTTTGAACTGATCAAATGTTCTTGGAAAATGGGCCAAAACTCTGCTGTCCAAGCTCAAAGAGAAGCTAGTTCTACCACTGAGGTCTAGAAACCACACAGAGATTTTACTTCACACATCGGATGGCCAAGAAACCAGAGGTTTTAGACTAAAGAGCTGGGGTAGGAATGTGAGTTTTAAAGATTGCCTGAAGGAAGGGAAGGGGAGGTACCACTTGCTGCTCTATAGGCAAACCCCATTGTGCTACTATGTGCATATTCACTGCAATATCACTGCATTGCTCCCAAGTATTAACATGGTTTGCGGGGGCAAAAGAGGGATTTCTCCAAAGAAGGAGTGACATTGGTGTGAGGGCAAAATGACCCTTTATTTGTTTCCATATGGAGTGTGCTACATGACAGCAGCAATTGAAAAGTAAAGCATCAGCACAAATGTTAATAGCTTAATAGTTAGATATCAAATGTACAAAGCCCTCTCCACCCTGCATCTTGGTAATCACACAGAGATATTTTTTCAATTATCTTGTGTTTTTTGTAATCTCAGATGAATGAGTTGATGATTGAATCTAGTGGCTTTAAATTTTGCTTAAAACTATTTTTAGGTTATTACTTTTCCAAGAAGTAATAACGGGAGGGTTCTCCAAAATTGTATGTTTGATTTTAGTTTGCCCATCAGTGGGGGTGGTTTGTTTTAAATAGGGAAGAATATTGTTTCATAATCTCAATCCATAAGTACCGTTGGCGGGGATGCTAAATGCTAGATGCTCTAACCAAGAGTGGCAACTGTTTTGGCATAATATCAATCCTATTACAGTTAATTCTGATGACTTTTAGGACTGGGCTTCTGGGTCATTTTAGAGTAGACGTGCATCTTTTGATCCAATTCTAAAATCAGATTTGAAATTTTTTATTTATTTATCTTTGTCTCATTCATTTACATAAAAACGGACAGTTTGTAGACGGATATAAAAAGTCAGGGTACACTTTTTATATCCGCAGTAGGTTGTAGTTAAGCTTGTAAAAATCATTGTCAGTTCATTAAGTTCCACTCTATTACATACATTTCAATATACATATACAGCTCTGGAAAAAATTAAGATATCACTGAAAATTATCAGTTTCTCTGTTTTCTCTATGTGTTTGAGTAAAATTAAATTTGTTTTTTTCTATAAATTACTGACCACATTACTCCCAAATTCAAAATATTGTCATTTTGTGTTTATTTGTAGAATAAAACAACTGGTCATAAAACCCTCAAATAATGTAAAGAAAACTAATTCATTTACATTTTTCAATAACATACACATTTTTAAGAGATCAGAATCATTTTATGGTGGAATAACCCTGATTCTTAATAACAGCGATCATGTGTATTGGCATGCTCTCCACTAGTCTATCATATTGCTTGGCACAAAAATGTGACGGCTTGTGACGATTGTTCTTCCTATGATCAAATTCTAAAGGTTTTCAATGGGGTTCAAGTCTGGAGATTGATCTGGCTATGACAGGGTCTTGATCTGGTCGTCCTCCAGCCACACCTTGTTTGACCTGTTTGAGTGGCAGCATTGTCTTGCTGGAAAAAACTATTCTCACAGTTGGGGAACAGTCAGAGCAGAAGAAAGTATGTGATCTTCCAGGATAACCTTGTACTTGGCTTGATTCATGCGTCCTTCACAAAGACAAATCTGTCTGATTCCAGCCTTGTTCAAGCATCCCCACATCATCACCGTTCCTCCACCAAATTTCACATTGGGTGCGAGACACTGGCTTGTAAGCCCCTCCAGGTCTCCGTCTAACCATTAGACGATCAGGTGTTGGGCAAAGCTAAAAATTTTACTCGTCAGAGAAGATGACCTTACGCCATTCCTCTACGGGCCAATCCTTATTGTCTATTGCAAACTTCAGTCTGGCTCTTTTCATTGATGAAGGTATTTTTTCTAGTTTTGCATGACTTTAGCCCTGCCCCTAGGAGCCTGTTTCGAACCGTCCTCACTTCGCTCTTCACCCCAGGTGCTGTTTGCCACCAAGTCATGTTTTGCAGAGGGATCAAATACTTATTTCCCTCATTAAAATGCTAATCAATTTATGCATTTTCTGGATTTTTTGTTGTTATTCTGTCTCTCACCCTTCAAGTAAACCTACCATTAAAACTATAAACTGATTATTTCTTAGTCAGTGGACAACATACAAAATAATTGCTTTCTAGGTGTCGGTGTGGCATTTTGCTGTGGATCCCTTTCCGGCTATTGGTGTGGTATTTTGCTGTGGATCCCTTTCCGGCTATTGGTGTGGTATTTTGCTGTGGATCCCTTTCCGGCTAATAGTGTGGTATTTTGCTGTGGATCCCTTTCCGGCTATTGGTGTGGTATTTTGCTGTGGATCCCTTTCCGGCTAATTGTGTGGTATTTTGCTGTGGGTCCCTTTCCGGCTATTGGTGTGGTATTTTGCTGTGGATCCCTTTCCGGCTATTGGTGTGGTATTTTGCTGTGGATCCCTTTCCGGCTATTGGTGTGGTATTTTGCTGTGGATCCCTTTCCGGCTATTGGTGTGGTATTTTGCTGTGGATCCCTTCCCCGTATTTGATGTAACTGTAACACAGGTGCATAGCCACACCAAAGGGAGGGCAGAGCACATCCCTGACTAAGGCCTTTCTTGCCCAATTCCAAACGTCTTCAATTTTACAATGATGGAAATCACTGTTTGTGGAATATTTCGATGCTTTGGCAGTTTCTTTATTACCTTCCCCATAAAACACATGTCTGTGTGCGCAGAGTATACAGCAATTGTGATACCTTAATAATAAGTTATGAGGTACTAATGTTGTCTACCAATGTCATGTCCATTTTTGAGAGATACTGTGTACTGACTACGTAAATAAAGCATTTATTAAGCATAAATTGCACACACTTCAATCATAAAAACAGTTACCTATAGGCAAATGGATTATAAGGACCAGTTTTAGAAATCTCATGAATGGCCTTATAGAATCATGCATTTTTTTAAAAGTTTGTTTATAAATCAGTAAATGACTGCACTATTGTTTTAATTATTATTTATTGAATAATAAACTATTAATAAACTATTTATTAATGCTTCATTTTGAGTAATTATTCAAACGTTTTCCACATGTTTCCCATCACTATCAATAGACATTTTCACTAGATTTCAAAGGTATATTTTCAAGCGCCTGACTGAAACAACTATTTTAAATCGTCCCATCCATTAAACTCACTTCATCCACCATTCTTTCTACTTCATTCTCGTAGTAAAGAACGCCTTTAGTGTTTTTGTTTTAGATTTATCTCTTCCTCCCTCTGGATACCTCGTTCCTTACTGCCGAAGTTTCAGAGAGGAACCCTTGTGTAGCTGAGGCATTACTAAACCTTGGGGGTGGGTAGATAGAGGAAGCAGTTTAATTGTCATGTTGCGCACACACACACACACACACACACACACACACACGAATCAGCACACCTTGACGGCACAACTCAGAGCTCTTAACCTGCAGCGTTTAACCAAGGCAGCTGGTGAGATGAGGGAGACAGAGACATACCTGTTTACTCTAGGTGTAACAACAACCATCCCTCTCTCACTCCTTTCCCTCACTCTCTCTTTCTCTCTTCACTCCTCTCCTTCTCTCTATTCTTCTCTCTCCCTCCACCTGCCCTTCTACTCAGACATTACCCAGACAGTGGGGTTTGTGAAAAGGCTTCAGGTATCTGATAATCACTCCTTTGTATGTGTTCCGGTGGTCTTCATAACGCGCTAATGGTCAGCGTTCAGAGCGTGTCTACGGCACTCAGACGTCCATCAGGAATACGTTTGTGTGTGTGTGTGTGTGTGTGTGTGTGTGTGTGTGCACGCACGTGTATGTCAGCCAGGGCTTTTATATGTGCATCTCTGTCTTTGACTGTGGGAGTACTCTGGTAGCTACCTGGTCTCATTGGAGGTGTGTGGATCTTGTGGATACTGATGTCCTGTTGTCTCTACTGGCTGCAGAGTAGCTGCAGAGTATGTCCTTACTACAGACTTCAGGCCATACCCCTCTGATCTGCTCTGATTCTGTTTAGTGGGTTCACTGCCATCAGGACTCACTGTTCTACTGTTTATAAGGTCAACTATAGGACCTACAGCATTAGAACAATTGCAGGTATTTTTTCCCTCCTAAATGTTCTGCCAAGCTGTGTCTCTCTGCAATATCTTGGGTCTCTCTGAGGTGTGCTAAGGTGTGTTAAAATGACAGTTTGTGTCTGTATTCACTCCAACAGTATTATTGGCCACTCAGAGCCCTACACCAAGCTCTGCTGTAAGGGGTTCTGTATCGACATTCTGAAGAAGTTGTCTCGCACCATCAAGTTCTCCTACGACCTCTACCTTGTCACCAACGGAAAACACGGCAAGATAATTGGCGGGATGTGGAACGGCATGATCGGAGAGGTGAGAGGAACACGAATTTCTCTTACTGTCTAGATTTTATTTTGTTGATTGTATGTCTTCCAATATTATATTACTTCATGACTGATCAGAATGTTTATGCATACACAAAGTTGTTTCTAAAATATGAATATTGTATACTGTATAAACATAGGCAATATGAGATATGACATGATTAGATATTGCTGTTATAAGCTTCTTTCCCAATCCACTACACTAATCAAGAGCTTCATGATTTGTTGGTTAATATAATCATGATCACTGGTGAGCTGGAACAAAATCTACCACTCCCATAGCTTTCCAGGATTTGGCATGCAGGACATTACAGAAGCAGAGGTGGTTGGTATCGTAGAAGGTTGCTAGTTGAAATTGCAGACTGGGCGTTAACTAAAACGTACTGGGTCTACTGGCTTCCCTGTACAGCTCTAGAGTTTACTATCAAATCTTTTTTTGCCAGGGACTGGCAAAACATGGCATGTTTACTGTAGGGACTGCTTATGTATAAAATGTTGGCTTTTTATAAATATCTTTTTTTTTACAATATATTTATGATACGTGCCTACTAGCCTAATGCAGTGAATTGTTTTAACATATCGTGGTCCAAACATAATCCATCAAATTATAGATTTTTCCATTTTAGGACATATTGGGGCTATTGGAATTATGTGATTACATAACACATTCGTATTTGGTCTTTTGGCAATTGGTCCTGGACCAATTGAGGTCTGCTGCAGCACAATTCACAAGTGGCCCATTGGAAAACCATTGGCCACCCTAGGAAACCAGTTTTCACAATATATTCTGATAGTAGTTCCTATGTTTTTGTGATATGACGTAATATATAATATTGTAGAATGTATGCTTGTTATGTTTCGATACCAACAGAACATCCATTTATATCCGTTCACAGCAAACAACGTTCGCACGAACTGCCAATATTTTACAGATGTGAAGATTTGACAACCTGCTAGTCTCGTTTCCTCATCTCATTTCCTTCCTGTCTCCTATCCAAGGTGTTCTATAACAGAGCTGACATGGCCATAGGTTCTCTCACCATTAACGAGGAGCGCTCCGAGATCATCGACTTCTCTGTGCCCTTCGTTGAGACTGGCATCAGCGTTATGGTTGCCCGTAGCAATGGGACCGTCTCCCCGTCTGCCTTCCTCGGTGAGAGAGCTGGATTGATAATTGATTGATTGACATTTGATAATGATGTCAGTTTAGTGTTATAACCACCAACAGTTTATATTAGAATATGGGTAACATAAGCTGTTCCTAGATCTGTGCCTATGAGTAATTTACCTGTAGTGTTGGCCGGGATACCTCTCCCCCTGGATACAGCAGGACAACTAGCTCCCACAGGAAGTCTTGCTCAGTATGTGTATGTGCTTGTGTCTGTGTGGCCTACTTTACTGAGTTGTGTCTCAGTGGTCTTTTTCTGCTTTAGGAAACTTTGGATTAAAGTTTTATCCTGCAGATACGATTAAATCCCACATAAACTCAGAAACAACAAAATCACAAAGGAAACAAGTTTCCTCTGCTTCTTCACTCCCCAAGCTGCTCAGTATGTACAATATAATTGCCATGTTTCAGACTGGCTGTACACAAGCAAATACGACAAGCTAAGTCGTGGATTTAGAATATCATGATTATCTTTCATTCGTCCTTAAATACTATACAGACATTCATTTTGTGCCGTTTTTGGCCAGTTCAAGAAAACAGATTCCTAGGGGACTCCTCGCTTATGCCCTCTTCTTCCCTTTCCCTCTCTTTCTCCTTCCACTACTCCCTCTCATACATTTCTGTCATTCCCACACTCTCTTTCTATCTCCTTCCCTTCATCTGTACCTATCCTCCTCTCTCTCTTTACCTTCCTCAATCTCTCTCCCTCACTCTCTTCACCTGTTTCGCAATTTCTCTCTCCTCCCCCGTCTCTAATCCTCTCTTCCAGAGCCCTATAGCCCAGCAGTCTGGGTGATGATGTTTGTAATGTGCCTGACGGTGGTAGCTGTGACTGTATTTGTGTTTGAGTACTTCAGCCCTGTCGGTTACAATCGCAGCTTGGTCAGCGCCAAAGGTGAGTTGAGAAAGACCTGCCTTTAGAAAAGAGGGGAAATACAGGAGACCTGGATTTAAATTAAATCGGTCACCAACATTGTTTATTCACACAAACTAAAGAAAGTTCATGAGAGGTGTTTTAGGGCTACAATAAATGGTAACAAAAATAACTGTCTGAAACATTATTAGGCCATAAGGTACAGTCAAATGGTTATTAAGAATTTTTGGGTGACTTTAGGCAGGTTACAACACAGAATGTCAGACAGAGAGTTGATGGGAGTGTTGGTGCTTCGCTGGAAGACGGCTAATCACATTCCAACATGCTGAGCTGCCAGAGTTCGCTCTCATCTCACGGTCTAAAAGGTCACTTCCTGGTTTAATTAGCGTTTGTCGCTAGGCTTATCTGACAGAGATGGATGTGGCTTCTCTAAGTTGGCCAAGATGGATGGGCTGAGACTGTTACCCAACATGACACACAGCTAGGGGCAGGCTAACTGCTAACCCTTCAGTGGCTAGGCTAATGCCAAGATCACTGATGTTGCTGGTTTGATCAAAGTGTATTAGAGCACCCTAGGAATGGATATCTGATTTGACCTTTCCTGCTCTCAATAGGGGCCTGTAGAAACATCTTTCTTAGACATGCATGATACTGTCATTAATCATTTATGAATAAGGAAATATACATATAAGGAAAATGTTAATTGTGTTACTTAGGTTAGAGTTTAAGCGTTTGTTGCAAGGCAAATCTGACAGAGATGTATGTGGCTATATGGATTTATAAAGGAAGTTCATTCATGAAACACCTGGTAATAAAGCTGTTATAATACCTACAGTTTATTAGGCATAAATCTCTAACCCGATATCCCCACCTCCCCACCTCTCCCTTTTCTACCTCAGCACCCGGAGGTCCTACCTTCACCATAGGGAAGTCTGTCTGGCTGCTATGGGGCATTGTGTTCAATAACTCTGTCCCAATCGAGAACCCTAAGGGCACCACCAGTAAGATCATGGTGCTGGTATGGGCCTTCTTCGCTGTCATTTTTCTGGCCTCCTACACTGCCAACTTGGCAGCATTCATGATCCAGGAACAGTACATAGACACGGTGTCAGGACTGTCTGACAAGAAGGTAGGACAACTAAACTTCCTGATAACTGTTGTCTTTGGGTTTGCTCTATCACAGATTGTCAATAAAGAAGAAAGCACTTTATTGATTTTGGTATATCTCTACTTAATCAAAAGATAGATATAAAACACTTTTTAGAAAAAATGATTTTACCATGGGTAGACAATTTGGCATTTTTATAATGAATGTTACATATGTCATTTCATTTTTTTAAATCAAAGGACAGAAAAACTACTTATTTTACTATTTTCCGGCAAGTTTAGAGATAAAAAAAAATGTCATGCAAGTGTATCAGATTTACAATGGTGGATGTACTTCAAATGGTCTATTTCACTCCTTATACACGCATTATTAAATGCAATATCCTGACTAATAAAAATAAATACAAATAATTGTGTATTTTTGGGTGGGTGGCCCCCTACCAGCCTGTGGGCCAAAGGTGGCCTCCTAGTTGGTATGTGGCAGGCTGGCCCTGAGTGGGACAAATAAACTGACACACACATACACAGATTGACAGAGGGAACGAAAGACCCTTAGGGGAGGATTTATAGAGCCACTGCTATATTCCTGATTGTGTATCCAGACTGGGATGAGCAGCTTGACCGTCATTAATATCTGGCTATGTTAACTTCTGGTTTCATTTATGCAGATAGATCTATGTTACTGTTTATAATAATAATTAACTTGACTAATATATAGCCCTTTTGACTAATATATATCCAAAATGCTTTAAGTGGGGGGGGGGTGCTGAACAACGTAGAGTGGAAATAAAAAGTCTACACACCCCTGTTAAAAAATGCCAGGTTTTTGTGATGTAATTCCACTTTTAATGTGACCTATATGTGAACAATTCAATTGGAAAACAAACTGAATTCTTCAAGAGGGAAAAATAAAACCTTACAATAACCTGGTTGCATAAGTGTGCACACCCTCTTCTGACAGGGATGTGGCGGTGTTCAGAATGAATTCCATTCATGTTAAATAGAAGTCATTACACACCAGTCATCATTGAAAGTGACTCCGATTAATTACAAATAAAGTTCAGATGTTCTAGTAGTATATTCCTGACATTTTCTTAGGTCTGTGTATTGTCCCCTTTAGCATGGTCCACAGAGAACTTAAAAAGCATCAAAGGGATCTCATTGTTGAAAGATATCAGTCAGATGGGTACAACATTTTATCCCATGCATAAAATATACCATGGAACACAGTGATGACAGTCATCATCAAGTGGAAAAAATATGGCACAACAGAGACATCACCAAAAACTGGACGTCCATCCAAAATTGATGAAAAGATTAGAAGAAACTGGTCAGGGAGGCTTCCAATAGGCCTACATCAACATTAAAGGAGTTGTAGGAATTTCTTGCAAGTACTGACTGTGTTTTACATGTGACAACAATCTCCCGTATTCTTCATAGATATGAATGGGCAATCAGGTAGGGTGGCACGAAGGAATCCTTTTCTTACCAAGAAAAATATCCAAGCCTGGCTGAAGTTTGCAAAAACAAACATCAAGTCTCCGAAAAGTATGTGGGAAAATGTGTTATGGTCTGATGAAACCAAGATTAACTTTTTGGCCATAATCCCAAAAGGTATGTTTGGTGCAAAAACAACACTGCACATCACCCAAGAACACCATACCCACAGTGAAGCCTGGTGGCAGCAGCATCATGCTTTGGGGCTGTTTTTCTTAAGCTGTAACCGGGGCCTTAATCAGGGTGGAGGGAATTATGAACACTTCCAAACACCAGGCAATTTTGGCACAAAACATTCAGGTGTCCCTTAGGAAGTTCACCTTTCAGCACGATAACAACCCAAAACACACATCCAAATCCACAGGAGGAACATTTAAACACACACTAATTGGATGATTGGAACCTGGTGTGAACAATGAATGACAAGACAAGACAAATGAATGGGACCGGGATGAGTTCATGGCTGTTGGTGAACCGGAGAATGCGGGAGATGGCGGACCAATCCGTCACCTCACCGTCACAACGTCATGATGTTCCATGCCAATAGATTCCTATACAAAAAGGCTGATTGCTGTAATGAAACCAAAAGGTGTTTCAACAAAGTATTAGTTTAAGGGTGTGCACACTTATGCAACCAGGTTATTGTGATTTTATTTTTTCTCAGAGACTTAAAGGTCACATTAAAGGTGAAAAAAAAATATTACATCGCAAAAACCTGGCATTTTAACAGGGGTGTGTTGACTTTTTATATCCACTGTATTAACCTACACACAACCACTCACCCACCCAGAATTGCATTTAAAGAAGAAATTGAGTACCTTTAATAAACGATTTGGCCATACATCCTAGTATCTGGCTCTACATGAGAGACTTACTCTAACCTTTACACTAACCTAACCAGGCCCGGCACTAGAACAGATTAGATTTCAATGGGTGGGGACATTTATCCTACTTATGAATGTAGAATTTTATCTTCAGCATGAGGGATGGAAAGGGATGGAATAATTTTAGCATGCATGGCCTACTGAGGCTATATAATAGCAAAATACACAGCTGTCAACTTTTATTAACTGCAGTAGTTGCAAATTATTTGTATAGTAGTGATCAAATCACTTAATAAAGCAGATCTTTGATAGCATATACAGATGAAGGCAAGAGAGCAACATTCCCAACATTAATTATTTATGTACATTATTGGGAAGCATCTGACCCAAACTATTTTTGGGTGGCAAAGCATTCTTGCTGGGGGGGCATTTCCCCCTCATGCCATTGAGGGGAACCTAACCCTGACTAACCTTAACCTCCATATTTTAGATTTTAAGCCAAAACTTAACCAAGCCTAAACCTAACCCTTAATTCCTTAATTTAATCATCAACCTAATTCTACCACAAATCCTAATCTTAATTCCAAGTCTTAAAATTGTCTTGTCTATGTGAGGATCGGCAAAAACATTCTCACTTGTGTAACATTCAAATCCGTCCTTATTTTTATTGCAAACACATTCACACACACAAACATGCAGACAAAATCCATCTATCTTCCCAGGACAGTCCTATTGTCAATCAACAGAGAATAAGATGCCCTATAATATACTTTTATTGACAATAATAAAAGTCTGGGTTCTACGTGTTTCTTATAAATGCTTCATACCTCTTGCAATCTGAAACTTCTCAACTTTCCTGTAATGGACCGGGAGTTGAACTACTAGATTGTACTCAATCTATAGTTACTTAATCACTCAAGTAGAACGGCCTTGAACTATACACAATTTAATCAAAGTGAAAAGAGCAGAATTGCATTCAATCAATTGAAAGTGAATTGAGTGGAACTTGCATTTAATTGAATCAGGGTCAAATGAATAGAACTGCTCTGAATTGGATCTCGTTGAGCCGAATCTCCACTCTTCATCCCTCCATTCAGTTCCAGAAGCCTCAGGAGCACTACCCTCCATTTCGGTTTGGGACAGTCCCTAACGGCAGCACAGAGAGGAACATAAGGAGTAACTACCCTGACATGCACACACACATGGTCAAATACAACCAGAAAGGAGTCGAGGATGCTCTGAACAGTCTCAAGACAGGGTAAGAACACACTGCCCTTGACACATAGCTCGTCCTGACAAACTTCAACTTAGTGCCAGACCAAAACTCAATGTCTTTTAAACACATTGCAGTCCATTAACACAATCACTTCACACAGTCCTGTTTACTGGGAAGAGATCCATGTGGCTCGCAGCACAGATCTGTCTTTTCATATAATCTGTTGAAGTGTGACATCACCTAATCCGTCATCTCATTCAAATCCACAGAAAGCTGGATGCATTTATCTACGATGCTGCGGTGTTGAACTACATGGCAGGGAAAGACGAAGGGTGTAAGCTGGTGACCATTGGCTCTGGGAAGGTGTTCGCCACGACAGGTTACGGCATCGCACTGCAGAAAGACTCCAGCTGGAAACGACCTATAGACCTCGCCCTGCTGCAGTTCCTAGGAGACGGTAGGTCAAACACATATGTATGTGGGGGGTTGCGCACACACACACACGCACACACACACACACACACACACACACACACACACACAAGCTGTAGAGCTGGCACTCTCCCAGTTTCATGATGACAGTGTGAGCAGTCACACCAGGGGAGGAGCTTAGAGAGATAGTTAATATCCTCCAACACAGGAGGGAGGTGTGAGGTTGATAACTACTGTGGACAGACACAAACACACACGTGTTGAAAACCGGGCTTCTGTAAATGTGAAGCCAGAGGGAAAAACAGCTTAATAGTGAGGATGTGCATCTCTCCTTTCAAGCACAGTTCGGTGAGCATTTTGATACATAGGCCGGTAATACATGTACAAGTAAATTACTTCTAATGTGAAACAATTCGGTGGGATTCAGCTTGATTAGTGGAAGGAATCGATGCGATTCGATTGGATACGATTCAGTGCACAATATTTGTTGTGTGGAACACAGCATTCATTTTTCATTTAAATCTGTTACTGACGGCGCTCAGGTGCCAGGCCTCTCTGAGAGGAATCTGTGAGCATATTTATCTGAGCCAAGTGGCCCTCTCTCTGTGTGGGTGTGTGTACATGTGTGCGTGTGTGTGTAAGACAAAGAAAGATGCCTATCGTGCTAGCACCAGAATTTAGCCATAGAGCAGCCTGAGCATCAGCTATCCGATTATTAGAGACAATATGTTTTGTGTGATATACCCATCACCAACTGATTAACTTGACTTTTTAGCAGACTGAAATAGTTTTGAGTTAGTCATATACCAGATGTTTATCCATAGAATTTGGCTATGACTTATAACACAGCTGTGGATTGGAAACCCTATCACAGAAGTGAATGGCTTTGTCCTTTAAAAATAATGCCATTTTAAACTACAAAAGAGAGAGCTTTCTTCTTCTGCTCTACAACAAGATGCCAGCCATAGGCCAGTGTAGCTCATAAAAGAGATTGTTATCCTTGATATTATATCACTCTAGAGAAATTATGAAATTAACTGACTGTTTAAAGCAAAATGACCAAAACTATGTCTTAAAATGACAAGAAGCAGCAAGATGGTAATTCCAGTAACTAATACATGCAATAGCTGTATATTGTGCCCTCTATGTAGCATCCACAAGTCTGCTGTTGAAAAACAATTGTCTACTGTGCATTTTAACTTCTTACATATGCATGCACACCAATAACATTATATTAATTAAGATGGCAGCAAGCCAACTATATAATTTGTCTTGTAAACACCTTACTCTATTTTAAATCAGCCCAAGGTCAAAAATCAAAGTAGACATTTACATTTGTATTTGATCAGCGCATGTGCTAACACCGCCAACTCAGCCTTCTTCTGTTAGCGGTCATACTACTACATAACCTGCTATGTATATATTGTTCTTTCAATGGAGAAAATAGCTTTGTCCATGAAAAATTCCAGTTACCATTTGCTTAATTGGCTATAGGCCTATTGTTTTTTTACAGACATTTTGGTATCTCAATCATTTTAGCTATTGATATCTATTTACAGTGAATTAATTTGATCGTTGTGTTGTTAGGCCAGTGGGGGAAAAATGATCAAGCACAAATTATATTGAGATTTAACAGAGGTTTGAAGATATCTCAAACAGGTATATTCCATGTTGGCTACGAACCAAACTCTTGTAAACTGGCTGTCAAGTGTCCACGGGTCACAATAAATAATGTTCGATAGACAGTTTCGGCTACACTTTTCATCATATGCAGAATTTAAATCAGTTATGCACATGTAATTGAAAACCATTATTATTTAAGGCCAAGTGTTATCTGTACGTGAACACCAACACATGCCAACACATTCACTTGTCAACACATATGCATTCGCTCAAACGTGAAGTTGCTGGGCCCAAAAACTAAATACAGCAAAACTACCAGACCTATTTGGTTTAAATGTGACCAAAAACAACAACAATTCCCTTGACAAAAAATTGTTTTATTATGCAGACTATAGGCAGGGCAGTGCAGCAACAGCTTATAATACGACTGCTGACAACACAGCCTTTCTGAGTAGGACCATGACCAAAGACATATGAAACAAATAATCAACATGTACATTTTACTAATAGGCTATATATTCTGAATAGGAATCAAGAGAAAACGAGATAACAGAAACCAAAAAAGTGCATTATAAAGGGCAGAAATTATACTGTACACATAATTGACGTATCTGTCCGACAGCCTAACCACATTGAAACAAAATATCGGATCAGACCGACCATTCCCACTAAAAGCAGAGAGCTAATACGAAAAAGCTGGCTACACAAACACTGCCAGCTAATCGGCCATAAACCACCTACGTACTGTAATGTGCACAAACTTACAATTAAGAAAAAAGTAAACAAAGTTCTACAGAGTTTCCATTGAACCCAACAGTGCACACGTTTTGCCCAAATGAAAACAACTACTGTACACACAATAAAACCACTTTAGGCCTATATTGAATCATACATCGGCAATTAAATAAACTGCACACCTAAAATAAGCAAACGCTACTGTACAGGTATTCTTGCCTGACACAATAGTAATTATAAATAATATCTAGGCAGGCATGAATACATTTACTCCATTTATACACCAAACAAGTAAACCTAGCCTACCAAAGCATAACAATAAACCGACCGCAACGAGAGCAGTCGCACTCAGTATTGAATGACATCATACATAGTATTCAGGCTTACCTAGTTTCACAGCGTAAACGCCTGGGCTTTTTATTGACGATAGATATGATTTCATAGTCGAAAGAGTCACTGAGTTCCCGTTCAAAGGACAACAACGCCAGATTATTGAGACCGGAAGTCAACAAGCAAGATCTGATTGATGTTTTGACCCGGCCCGTAGTGGAAAACAGTCTCTCTACACTGCACGAGGTCATAGGAAGGGTAATGGTGTCTCTTAGTAGTCTATTGACATTCTGGAAAATGTCAGGGATGCAGCTATCCAAAACTTCAATATGGGTTTGGAATTCATGACCTCCATCCACTTTCCGACGCAGTTGCTGAATAAACACAGTTACTTCGGCATCCCAACAAAGATATATGGTAGTGATCACATGAGGCATAGATCGTGCAAAATCCTAGATCCTGGCAGACAGGCCGCAGCGGCTCTCATTAGTCTTTTCGGGACACTGCAGTGACCTCCCAGCTAGTAATGTCATGTTTCTCCATCAGTTCCTTTGTAAACGTTAACACTTTTATCCAATTGTAAACTTGCATTTTCTCTAAACTTAGAAAAACTCTAAGTCCCTCGATGAAGTGTATGCAGTAAGTTCCTTACTAACTGATCCTGACTTGGAGTTCCAACGTGTGTCTGTGGAACGTTCCAGTTCCATGCAGGGGCGATTGGGATGGAGCACTTTCTGTAGTTCCATGAACCTAGCATGGGTTCTGGATCCTGTCTTGAAACAGTGTATAGTGTTCACTGTATCAAAGAAAGTGCTTTCGTGGCTGGACACTTTTGATCCTGTGCAGAGGACCAAATTCAGGCGGTGAGAATTGCAATGCAAGTAAACAGAATCCGGAAAAGTGTGGGTTAAAATTGCTTGCTCCCGCCTTTGTTCCTTGACATCACTAAGGCGCCGTCAAAGCTGAACCCGGCGCATAGCGATGGGTTCAGTTCTGGTGTTTCAATCACTTGTAAGACTAATCTGAAATGGCATTTGAACTCATGTCACCGGTGTCTAAAAACCCAATTTCCCTTTCTTTTACCTACTCCTTGTAGACACATCTGATACAAACAGCATCAAGTTCACGTTTCGATTCATCCTTATACTCATCTGCTATAACTGCATAGTAGGTGCTTGGAGATTCGCGGAGCTGCTTTGATTTTGTGCATTAGTAGGGAGGCGGCTGAGTCAAGCAGCTCGTTGTGAATATCTGAACTCATGAGACTAGCGTTTTTGTGCAGCTGCTCGTGACGATTTCTAAAAAGTTTCCCCTATTAAGGGCTTCTTCACTCTCCATGTCCACGAAGTGCAATGTCCTGTTTGGCACATAATATTACAAAATCCAGAACCACTTTAACACGATCACGATACATTTCAACGAATGAATAGTCCATGTCATAGCGGTTAAGTTGATTTAAAACATTTCCTCGACTTCGTTTGCCATTGCTTGCCTTGTAGCCTTCAAATTTGTCCATTGCGAAAGAGTGGGGTTTGCTACCCTGATGTTTGATGCATGTTTCGCGAAGGTGTTTCCAATCCTTATAACCATCTCTATCAAATTACCTTTCCATTATGGCCTCAGGGAAATGTCTACTCATTTTACAGAAAACAGCATCCTTGGTCGAACTGTATTCCAGCCCCAAAAAAATCCATACCACTTCTATGAGAAACTACGTGATTTTCCATTCATCACTGTACTGGGGAACACTCGCAATTTTGGTTGTGTTGGCGGTTCGTCCACAGCAGACAAATCAGCAGGTGGTGAATTAAATGCACTAGAAACGATAGCCTCCTCCTTGGCTGCTGACATGCTAGCTTACCACTCCTTAATGGTTGGGCCTGAAGTGCTATTGCTAGCTTCCTCATCATGGTCTGACTTGCTAGCCTCCACATGATAAGGTATCCGAGGGATTGTGCTCGAAATCTGATCGAGTTGTTTTTTTCTTCCCCATCCTCCATTTGTGACTTTTTAAAGTGCAAGAGCGAACATTGTTTAGTCATAACTTGTGAATTAAATGAGCAAATAATTACCAGTATGGTGGCAGTTACATTGAGTGCACAATTATGTATAGCTAACTAGCTAGGCCTACTAATATCTAGCGAAGGTGGGGTGGCGGGATAGCGTTTGATTCCGATGTAACCAATTGGGTAAGATGTATCTCCTTCTGCCATTTTGATAATTTCTGATTTGCTAGAAAACAATACAAACAACAAATCAAATGTATGTATATATTTTTTTAAATAAAAAAGTGTTAAGCCAACCTGATTGGGTGGGCCAGTACTCATTTTGGCAGGGCACAAGTCCCAGCCTTGCTTCGCCTCTTACGTGAAAATCAACACCCGCCAACACATTCACTGTGCAATTATCAGAACTGTCAGTGATTCATTGTTAAACGAGCAGCGAATATTACCCAGTGTTGTGAGGCAGAGAGCAAAGTGGCACGATACGGATATTACCCAGTGTTGTGAGGCAGAGAGCAAAGTGGCACGATACGGAGAAGCCAGGTTGCACGTGGGTGTTTATTTTAACTCGAAACACACATGAAAACAAGAAAACAAAAGCATCCAGGGATTCAACAAATGGTCCGGCCTTGCGCCAACTTCACTTTCTGAGAAACCTACAGCAACGTCAGTACTTTCAGACTCTCTTCACCTGTCCGTGTGCCACCTTTGTCCTTGTAGAAGCTGCAATGTTAAGATGTCGTTGGTCATAAAGTAGCCACCCAAATAAGAAATTTCTGGCAAAGTATTTTATATAGATGGGCTAATACAAAAGTAGGTATTCTCCTTTTTAAACAGGGAACCTTTATACTATCCTATGATCTCACAATCATGCAAGCTATGAAGCAGATTTATGTTCCAGTCTCAAGACAATGGCAGAATGTATGGGGATAACTTCAAGTTTTAAATTCCAAAAGGACAGTGCTAGATATGCAGGTTAGCTAGTTTAATAAAATCTAAGTGTCCTGTTCTAAACAGTACTCTGTATGAACATATTTCATAATTCTGAAATTCTGTCTAATAACTATTCATTTTACAGCTGAACAGTGGTTACAGATATGGACTTGTATACAACTTCTTAGGTTGGAATTCCTGGCCTCACGCTTTTTGGGTATTTATGATGCATTTCTGTATTAAACTTCCTAGGTTAGAATCCCTTGCTTGCTGGTGTTTTGAAATGAACTTTTCCCCTCATAACACACAGTTAATCATTTAAATGATATTGTAGCTAGGAAATAATTCTGTTATTACGCCATAGTAATACCCAAAACATATGTCTACCGGCTACTAGGTATGTAGACTTTTCCCATAAATAGCTGCTCTTCAAGCACCACGGATCCATCTACCCTTGGCCGGCTGAAATAGGCTTGCCAAGTTTTTTTTGTTTGAAATCTTTGGTCTGTAATCCATTATACCCAAATAGTCCAATAAAATGTTCTTTACATGGGCAACATTTTTGTATTTAGGAACGCAAAGAGAATTTTTCAATTATTTTTAGGTAGCCAAGAAAAAAAACACTGCTTTGTATCTTCTATCGCCGTACATATTAGGGACTGCATGAAGGGGTGAGGCAGTCCTATAGCTGTGATTTTACCCATGTCCCTGTTTTATCCTCTCTTCTAGGTGACACCCAACGTTTAGAGACAGTGTGGCTGTCAGGCATCTGTCAGAATGAGAAGAATGAAGTGATGAGCAGTAAGCTAGACATAGACAACATGGCAGGTGTATTCTACATGTTGCTGGTGGCCATGGGGCTCAGTCTGCTGGTGTTTGCCTGGGAACATCTACTCTACTGGAAACTACGCAAGAAACTAGATAAATCTCTGCGCATGGACTTTCTGCTCGCCATCAGCAGGGTGAGAAACCGAGACATAGGTTTATTGGTTTTCTGATTGATTGATTGAGAGAGCTACAGCAGCTACAGGGTGAAATATACGGAGGAAGAAATGGAGAGAAAGAATAAAAGAAAAATAATATTGCATGATGTGTGGCCAATAAATAAAGCATAAAAAGCTCTCATTGCTGTTACAGTATAAACCGCCTTTGCTTTTACTGATACTGATTATAATATGCAAGACCGAGTCCACGACATGCAATTTGTAGATAGATAAACATATTTAATAAGTCTAACATATTTGATATTTTTTCTTTAAAATCTTGTTAGCCTTAGCTGCATGTTTTAATAGGCGCCTAAGTTTGCGCTAAGTTTGACAGGTTACATGGTGCTAGAATCTACAATGCAGCACTGTATCACATGCAGCACTATGTGACTTCTATTTGTTGGTGTAGATCCATATGATCCCCATATGTTCTGCTACCAGTATTGTCCTTTTTGCAATGTTAATGAACACAGTATATGTTTAATTGATTTGTTTTTTAACACAGTTGATAAGCTGGACTTAAGCCCATGATTCCTCTTCATTAAAATATGTCAGTTTGGCCAACAGACAAATCATTTGAAATGACTGACTTGTAGATTTGCATGATGAATCACAATTTGTGACCCCACATATTTCCTTTCTATACCTCTGCCCAATCTATCCCTCTCTCTTCTGTCTCCTAGGGTATCTACAGTTGTTTTAATGGAGTGGAGGAACCAGACCTCCCAAACCTGGCTAATCCAGACCTGACAGCTAACTACGCCCAGGCTAACATGCTGAAGATGCTACGCACAGCTAAAGACCTAGTTAACTCTGCCCAGGTTGAAACCTCACTTGACAATGCCACCAAGACCATCGAACAGTGGAGTCGTCATGGTAGCGGCATGCCTGTCCGCATTCCACAGCAGGTCACCACAGAAACAGTCCCAGGAGGGTTTGCGTACGTCACAGAGAATGCACACCAGCTCCCTGAGCGCCCCCTCAGCCCGCAATACTGCACTCTGGGTTTAGGATCGTCTCTAAACCAGCAGAGGGGGCTGGCAAGACCAACGCCACTACGATACACACTCCCAGCACGGACTTCCTCTCTTTACGACAGATCGCTTCCTATTTCTAGTCTCAGTAGTCCTCACCTTGATCTGGCTGGGAGGGACCCCCTCTCCTCCTACCCTCAACCCTCCACAGGTAGGCTTTATGTGGAACCCCAGCACCTTTCCCACCCTCACTCTCCCTTCTCCTCCTATGGTGAGCTTCATCTGCCAGACATCTACACTTCCTCTCACCTCCCATCTTCCGTTTCCCATCCCCCTCAAACAGAGCCCTCCAGGAGGAAGAGGAGATGCAAGAGCCTCCTCAGTCGGGAGCTAGGAGGAGAGAGGAGGCAGCGTGGGGAGAATAATGTGTGTCTGGCTGAACTCCAGGCCAACAACCTCCAAAAGAACCACTTCTCGCCTAACTTGCCTGGCTCCCTGTACCCAGGTGCGGTGCTGTGTCCAGGGGGAGATGGCTGCCGTGGCTCTTGGCCTCTTCCCCTGGAGGAGCTGGTTCTGGCAGGCAGACGAAGGCTTCACCGACGGCCATCTTTCCTTCGAGCCACCTGGGGCAGTGAGCGGATTAGTCAGCCGGATGAAACTCTGCCTACATCCCTCGATAACCGATCACATTCGGCATTACCAGACCTGTTCCCATGTGTCATGACCGATCAAGAAACTCCCACTAAACTCTACTACCCTGGCCCTCTCCGGAACAACATATACTATCCTGCTGCCTCGCCACGTCAGCATGCCTATCTCCATATAAGGCAAGACCAAAGGAATGGGAACTCGCGCAAAAAGATACGGCACTCACACTCCACCCATTTGCCAACCTACAGGGAGGCTGTTCTGGGGGGCCAGGGAAGTGGGGTCGGTTTTGGCGTGGTCCGGAGAGCCACCAGCCTGCTAAGCAGACAGTACTCCCACTATCTAACATCGTACCCTGGGCTGCCACTATACCATCGCCCCATGGATCTCCGTGCCCATTCGCAGGTTTCCAGCGACAACCTTAGCCCCAGCCCAGTGTGCCAGCTCCTGGCCTGTGGAGGGGGCTGTCGAGGCCAAAGGGGATTGTTGTTCCAGGACAGTCTATATGGAGCCTATGGGCCATATGGAGCCTACAGAGGCGCCCAAGATCCAGTCTTAGAGCCCCAGAGAGAAGGCTCTTTGGGGTTGCGTTCTGAGGACAGACCTTGTGTAACCCAGCCCTGGGGACGCATCTCCAGTCTGGAGTCAGAGGTTTGAGAGAAACACAAATGTTACATTCTTTATTAACATTTATACTATAGAATATACATTTGATTGGAATTTGAAATGTTTTGTGATCGACAGTGACTGTTTGGGAGAGCATATTAGAAACAGAAAGAATCCAGACAGATTAGTACAGAAAGAGGCAACCCAGAGAATCTACATATTCTATTCACAGAAAGAATTGCAATAAATTAGCTCAGTATTCCTACTATATCCAGATATTATATATAAAGGTTTTGAATAACTGCAAAATCTCATCTTAACCTAAATCTAAATGTGTTGTAGGCTATTTGTCACAATTTAATCAATTCAGAGTTCTCTCATTCACCACATCATTTATTAAAATAAACTTTATTTTCAATGCAGGCCTGTGGAGTAATTAAAATATATATTTTTTGCCTACATTTTGCAAATCATTTTTATGACAGCTTAATCTGGTTATTGTGGTAACTTTGTCACAGGGAATAGCAGAAGGTTCTCAACTTAACCAAGAAATATACTGACAGCCACGGAGATTCAGACCATGGATAGTCCCATTGATCAATTGCCTGCAAATATGACCTGTAAGCCCATCCTGTGCTCATGTTTGTTAGTCTGACAACATGAAACAGTGTAGCAAGCATTTCCTCAAGCAATTTTGTAGACACTGTGTATTAGATGTTTTGTGGCTAAGGGGATATCCGAATTTGCTCCCACTGAATACAGTGTATTTAAACCAACTCTCCTCTACTTGTTTTGCTTTCACTGTAATTTAGGGATAATAATAAAAAAGATCTGTCCCTAACCATAAAATGGCACAGTGATTCCCTTCATTTTTCAGTGCTAGTTTTTTCACTTGAAAATAAACTGAAAGTGAAAAGTGGAGAATTTTAGCAACTAGGAAATGACAGATGAATTTTGCTTGCCGCCATCTACAGACACCAATGCTCATTAGAGCAGCTATGATCTCGTCTTAGTAATGAAAATTCAACGTGATGCATTCTAAAAACTGTTTATTGTATACTGTGATTTTGCAGTTGCCACATGTTTGTTTGGAGATTCAAATATGCGATTGAGGGATGGATATTGTCTACCATAACTGTGTTGATAGTGCATATACTCATACTGTATATGATACGCAATTACATGTATACTGTAGAAGCCATGAAGGTAGCCTAAGACAGTAGAATAGAAAACCCATCAGTACTCAGGGTTCCCAGGCTCAGAGTGGATAACAACTGGCAACCTTTTGTATGTTGCTTAAATATAGGCTGCTAGCATTGTGATAACTAATTAGCCTATGAATAAAGATGGATATAGTATGTAGAACATATATATTTCTTGGCATATCCTCTTATGAGTTATAATATGTTAGAGGGATTTTTTGGGAGGGCTGTTTCAATTTTAATTCATGTTTTTCAAAGTTTTTCTTCGTTATTTATTTTTAGAGAAATGAGTTTGGACATGAACTTGGTGGAAGAGATGAAGAGTAATGTTTAAAAATGTGACCAGTAGAAATTTAAAAAAGCATGAAACTTAAATGTGTGTAGGGGAGGTGATTGAAATGTAGCTAAGCACCAACCTGTGAGGTTCCTTTTCCCCAGAAGTTAGCATTTTATTGATGTAAAGAAATAGAAAACATTTTTGGAGATGATGGTGGGGCAAGATATGCCGGCTATGATGATTTAGATCTACATTTACTTGCTGCTTTAACATTATATTCCCGTGTTCTGTGCATTGTATTGCAGTATGTGGACCATGACATAACGAGTCGGGAAGGTAGATGTGTTTCAAAGGTTTCACGAGGTCTCTGTGTAAGGCTTTGTGGGTGCTAGCCTGCGCTTCAGTGTGTGTTGGAAAAGGTTTATGATGGTTTATTGCAAGGGGCCATATTGACCCAGCAGACCTATAAAGGGTGAAACAGACACATCTGCATTACTGAAACCAGTGGTTAATATAGAGAGATAGAGAGGCTAGCTCTATGTAAATGTTTGCAAGATATTTTGGGGGGCTGGTGACAGGGGTGCAAAATGCACTCTATGATAAATATGTTTTCATGTTAAATGTGTTAGCAGCAAAGGTCTATATGAATGGTTGCATTTTAGTTTTTTTGAAGATTTTGAAAACATTACACATCCACTCATTCATTGAATACGCCACCTTCTCATATTGCTTTTTCTGTTCCAATCAATGTACATATATATATTTCACAAAAATACTAATTTAAATAATAACCAAGGGATTGTGCTCTTTTTGTTCACAGGGAGCAACCTTACAGGATTAAGGGCTTTCTCTTTCAAAGACATGGATATAATATGCCTCTTTTTGTAACAGCAATTTCTCTTACGTCTCCTTTATGTCAGTACAACCTCTAAGCCTTGGAACATCAGCTGGCACACATCAAGCATTAGTATGTGGTTAGACGGGACTTTTCGTCACCAATCTGATGTAACTCTTGCATTCTGTGATATTGATGTTCAATTCACTCTTTCAAACATAATATCAGTCACATGGGCACTTCAGTAAATTAACAACATTCTCTTTCCCAAATGAGACAAGCAATTTCTTGATCATAGCATTACATGTCACACCATTTTTGGACTGGGAGAGTAGCTTGAGGCGACGGTAGATACTGTAGAAAACGGATGTCAGGGGTTTTCTTGACAAAACTAGATTTTTCTTTCATAATAGTGGACATTTTAAGATTGGAAAAATCTGTTACAGAGCACAGTAGCATAGTCAGAACGGATGTTCCCTGTAGCTGGGCACTTAATGTAGTTGGAGATGATGTGTGCCAGCTGAGGTTCCAGAGCTTAGAGGTTGTACTGCTGCTAAAGAAAGGAGGCTGTTACAAGGCACAACAGTATATACATGCCTTAGAAACCCTGAAGGGCTTAATAAAGAACTCCTGTTAAGTTTCTTCCTGTGAACAACTGGGGCACAGTCTTTTGATATGACTTATTTTTAAAGCTCTGGTGGAAAATGTATGTAAACAATGTTTTATGTAAATTATGAATGTGAACACAATGATGATATCAAATAACAAGCCGTTCCAGAATGTGATGTTGTCTATATCCAGAGTGAAGTTGTTACATACATTTTAGGATCAGTAGGTGGGACAACCACATTTAGGATCAGTAGGTGGGACATGTCTGAAGTGGGAAGTACACCGTACTCAGTAGGTATCAGCAAAGTCAGTTTTATAATAAGGATTATTAGATATTACAATGGGGTTATATTAAATAGACTTTAGAAAGGCTGGGTTTCAGAAGTTTCCTGAAAATGGGTAGTGACTCAACTTGAATATAATCATAGATAACTGAGAGTCACAAAACTGTCACAGAAGAATAGTACTTTATAAGTCCTTTGTGTTGTCAGCACTTGTATGGGTTTTCTCCGCTGAGTTGAACGAAAAGACATGTTTACATTTCCGTCCAAGCAAAAAATGTGCCACAATCAAACAAGACTCATCCGCTTACACAAGCACATTTGCCGATATTTACTGACTGCTACTGTAAAAGCCATTAAAACCCAGCTATATGTAAGTATGCGTACAGTTGAATTATCAGGAGAATAATTGCAATAACAATGTAATTGTCTGTTGTGGGGATATATGCGCACGCTATATATTTATGATAAGGAGAACAAATATGTCATTGTCTACAGAGCAATAAAAAGGTTTTTGCTGTAGAAGTTATTCTTGCTCAAAAGCTAATCCTGAATTTTGATACGGTTGTGTTTTCGCTGTTAATGGGTCAGGAAGGCAGGCTGATAGCGATCTGTGTTTACTCTGAACACCTCATACTGGATAAATGACACATTTTCCAGAAGCACACACTCCAATAGGGCTTCTTAACAGTTTTATATGTATTCTACATTCAAATATAGATAAAATATTGTGATTGGTTGATTTAGTGTTACGTAAATCTATGTATTAATATAGCATTTGATAACCAATGTCTATTCAGGCACGTTTCAAGCTTTTTGTAATGGCAGAATTGATTGACAGACTTGATGAGACATTTACCATGATTAATACTATCTTTCTCTCTTTTACCTGGTTGCTTCGTTTCCTCCAGACACCTACCCTTACTTGCTCCATCTCTCCCTCCCTTCCTCCATAATGAGAGCTAGTTAAAGGAGGTAATTGAAAGCTATTCCAGTATCTGTATTACCTGCTTCCTCCACATTGTAATTAATCACTAAGAACAATTAAAAGTATTTTGGAAGAATATGAGTCTCTCCTTTCTTTATTGTATTTTTTAGTGGTCTTACTATGTAAAACATTTTTTTAAAAACATAGCTGTTATCTGTTACAAAAGTACATTTTGTAATAAGATTACAAATACTTTTATAAAATTAGAAGACTTTTGGACTACTTTCAAATTAAGAAAAAAACTAAACTCAAATGACAGTTTGAATGTTTCATCTGGTTTCTAACATATACATAGAGCACTGTTTCTTAGCTTGTGGGTTGGCTACTAATATTGCGAGACAAAACCCGCTGTTTCTGTGATGCCAGTAACAATGGTGGACATCTATGTCAGCTGCTCCTATTGAAAATAGCATAGCATCACGGAAATCATTATCTACAGACTGATTTCTGACAGCAGTCACTCCAAATTTAGAGGCAGAATGTCATCGTGTCAACATGCTAAATAAAACAAGTTAAAAGTGCACTATGCAACTTAACGCTACCTATCGGCAGTGAGTTGTATATCGGTTCTATAACTACATTAGGATTTGACATTGTCATTAGAAACTATGAGCATACTGACCTGTTTGAAGCAGTGTCACCTTTAACTGTTGAGAAAATGGAAACAGACTTTTGTTTCAAATGGGGTTAAAGTTGATGGGCCCTTTCCATTGCTACGGAACACAGAATAAACAAAGTAAACAGCTAAACCAATCAAAACATAATCGGGCTATCTATTGCATTTGATGCATTGCCATATTTCAGAGACTCGCTGATGGCTATCTAGCAAACATGAAACCATAATTGTGCAAGGTAGCGCTAGCTGGAACAATAATATGTACACTATGTAGTTTCATTGTTTCTCCATCTTCATCAATCTAGTAACTTATAGATTTCTGTGATAGATTTCAGCATTCAGTGTAGGCTACATGAATACAAACAAAGCTTCTCTGTTTTACTTGCAACCATGGCACTGGGGATAGTGTCAGTCCTGACACTGCCAAATATTGTTTTTTAATGTTAACTTAATTGTACGTAAGAGTTATTATCTGCTTTATACAATGGAAAACGCTGCATAAGGCACGTTTTGGTGTGAAATGCTTGCATAGAATGAGATGTTTTTCAATTACGCCAATATTTCTTTGCGTATCAGCAATTTTGGCAATAAATACAATACTATATTTAATAAAATCCTATAAAAATCAGTTTGAAATCACTACAAACTTCAATGAAATTATTGCAAACATGTTTTGGTATGATCACAGATAAACAAGTTACTTGCATGCAGGGGTGGGTAGAGTACTGAAAACCTGTACTCAAGCTAAAGTACTGCTACTCCTAATCCGAAAATGTACTCAAGTAATAGTTAAAGTACCAGCTGAAAAAAACTACTCAAGTTAGAGAAAAAGTGTACTTGGTCAAAAAAGTACTTGTGTACTAGTTACATATTTTTTCAAGACATTATAATTCCATAGTAACAACAAGGAAATATGTATAAAAAAGGATTTAAGAAAGTACAAACGCATTGGTTTTCCAGAGCCGATAGCAATGCAGAATAGAAAAAGAAAATAAATTGCAAAAGTAAATAATACTGCATTTCTATTATTCATCTGTTTTGCAAATAAGATTATTGCAAATAAAATCCATCACACATGTTACTGGTAAAAATATTAATATTGTGTAGTAAAGCTTAGTACATCCTGTCAATCAAATATTTGTTGTTAGTGAGGCAGGTCTTGGGTGGAATTACTGACTGCATTGCAACTAATTTATCTGGTTAGCAGCAATGGCTTTCAACTAAAATCTAGCTAGCTACACTGGGTATGTTGCTGCTAACTAAAGTGTGTAACTAAATAATAAAATTCAAGCCCAATGAACCACTAATACAAATATACTTACAAGTTGTAGTGAAATTATATATTATAGGTTACCTAGAATATTTCCTTATCATTAGGATATATTACATGTCGTTATACTGTACTTGTACTTGTTCAATGACAGAAAAGTTGAATCTCAAAAAAAGCTATACTAATAGGATTTGCGTGAGACAGTTCACTAAACTTCCCTCTATGTGCTTGCGGACGTATGATGATCAGGTTTTGAAAGCTGAAATGGTCTTTGGGAATAAAAAGACAACATTTCATGATGACTATGTTGCCTATTTTAATTTTAATTGAAACATGCAGTGCAACTGTGGCCAGGGATTGGAATTTCCCTCGTCAACGTCCTCTAATTGACCACATTCCATGTTGGTTGTATATGTGTGTCCTTTAAATAGCTATATCTGGATGTACCGCCAAATTCTCTGAAATGCCTTTGGAGACCGCTTATGGTAGAGAAATGAACATTCAATTCACAAGCAACAGCCCTGGTGGACATTCCTGCAGTCAGCATGCCAATTGCACACTCCCTCAAAACTTTCGACATCTGTGGCATTGTGCTGTGTGATGGAACTGCATATTTTCAAGTGGCCTTTTATTGTGGCCAGCCTAAATCACACCTTTGCAATACTCGTGCTGTCTGATCAGCATCTTGATATGCCACAACTGTGAAGTGGATGGATTTTCCCTGCAAATGAGAAGTGCTCACTAACACAGATTGAGACCGATTTGTGAACAATATTTGAGAGAAAAAGGCCTTTTGTGTACATTGAGAAAGTCTTAGATATTTGGGTTCAGCTCATGATAAATGGGGGCAAACACAAAAGTGTTGCATTTATAATTTTGTTCAGAATAATCTATCTTGCATGGCTACTGAACCAGTTGATCCAGGGTCTGTCTTTACAGGTAGCCCCGTTCAGATTTACCTGACAGAGGGATGCACACATCCCTCTGTCAGGTATTGTTCTAATTCTTAAATCTATGGGGGTGGAGCAGATGAATCCAAATTAAGTTGTAATATTCAGCAAACTGCATTGGAGGGTACGCCAGGGAGTCAGGAGAAAGGCAGAGGCAAGGGGATGGATGGAAGGAGGGGATAAGGGGATATGCAGTGGGGGGAGAGTAAAAGTAGTCTAGCTGGTCCGGACCCACTGTGAAGAAGAAACAGTAATCACTCACATTGTCTTGGACAAATAAATAAGTGTCAAAACAAATGACCTTGAAAAGGGTCAGTCTCGTCTGCACACACACAGACATGGACACACAGGCACTCGCGAGAACACACACACACACACACACACAAACAGACACCTGAGCAATGTGGTGGTTTGAATAAATTGGCTCACATGTCGTAAACTACTCCAGATGCTCAGAGTCACCTTGAGACAAAGAGAGCTGACAGTTGGGGGTGGGGGGGCAGAGAGTAAAATAGGGGTGTTGGTTAGATAAGGAGGATGTTTTTGTAGAATATGGTAAAAGATAGTGGATGGGGAGAGGAAAAGACATGTAAGGATTGAAAGGGGACACATTCATTTGGATAAGAAAGCACAATTAGGACAGTGGTCTTATGTTAAAAAAAAGATAGAGGGAAGGATGGTGACTGAATGAAGAGTCTATGTTTTGTTTTTCAATTAAAATATTGTATATAAAGGGATCTGTTGATTTGATTGGTATTGTAAGAACCATATGTGTTAGCACTGTAGCTCTTTCAAAAGTGCGTTGTAATATTTTAACAGATATTTGGTATTTGGTATCTCTTTTGTATAAATTATTTTGTATCCTGCACCTGAGAAGTGTTTGATGTGCGACACGTTTGAAGTAATTGTGTGCCACTCATGTCATGTCTGAGTTGCCAGAAGGAGCGTTAATTAACTTGGCAAAGCCACGATCCAGGCTCGGTGCCCACAATCATCCCAACATCTAACAGGAGCCGGAATGACTTCTGTGTTCTGAGGCAAGATTTCCAGATTCCAATTCAAATCTGTTAAATGACGTAAATGGGCAGACGTGAGATCAAATGGTTTGAACAATAGCCAGAGGACACTAGAAAACTGTCATAAAGGCAAATGGTTTGACCATAAAGAAACATTTGAAAACACCTGGAGTGTAGACTCACTGCAAACAATGTTAAAGCTTGTGATTGTGGAAAACTGTATGCAACTCAAACATAAAAATCTTTGACCTAATGTTTTTGGGGTGCATTTCCACAAACAACATTAAACTAAGTAAAAAGGAAACTCCAAATGGAGTATTTTGTAGAAAGCAGATTTTTTTCCTACCAGGATTCAAACAGACATTTATCTTAACAATCATCTGTGTTAGAAAACAACACACCACGTTCATTTTTTACCAAGAAACACAAAGATTTAGAGGAGAAAAATGTTTTTGTTTTCTATCATAACCTTTCCATCTTCCACTAAAACTATTTTCTGTTTATCTACAATCCAGAGGGCTACAAAAATTGTTCTACAAACTTTGTATTAATAATGTTTTTATGATGTGGCCCGCAATGAAAATGTGAATGGACTCCTGTCAATTTGCCAATGGCTTAGTTGACTCATGAATATGAAATTGCCAGATACATTGTCTATACACGTAAAGTTTCTCAGCCATATGTTCTACACCAGAGTTGGACAAAACGTTTTGGCACAATGGCTACATGGGATTTTGAAATTAACAGAGGCACACATCTGCTTTATAATGTGCAATTTGTTTGTCAAAATCGATTTTCAGCAGTTTTTTACCTCCCGCCCAAAAGTAAAAAAAACTCCAGATAAAAATAGCCTTTTATATGCAAATATAATACCTTCCATTGCGACTCAATGAATCGAGACTTGCCTATAAACGTTTTCCTAATCTTCTTCTGGGAGGATTGCACTATTGAATTCTATAAATTGTACCTACAATTTCCTTAAAAGAGGTTTATCAGAAAGACTGTTTTGACTCTGCTTTCAATTAAGCCTTTCATGTGGAGTGGCCTGGCATTATATGGCACACACTACCAAAAACTACATTTATTTAATATGTGTGAATATACATTCTGAATATATAATGACATGTATTTTTTAAAACACAAACTTATATAGCAAACTTATTTGGACTGGATTGTGTGCATGCATGTGAGCATGTTGCTAGAGTGCACGATTTTATGTGAAATCTTGCTAAGGAGACTCAATGCAAAATCGGTTTGTCTGACAGGAAAGACAGCAAAAACAATTTAGACAGATTTTGTTAGGCCATCAGGATCCTAAAAGAAATTCATCTAATTCACAGAATTATGTGCAGAGTGGTGGAAATTAGAACCGACTTTTCTCTTTTACAAAGAAACCCTAACAGCTTTAGATCACGAGGGAAATACTTGTCTTAACAAATTGGACAAGATATGATCTTTTTCCATGACACGATTTTGAGGTATATTTATTATCACTATGATGTCACCAGCTAGACCAGAGATCCAATTTTAAGTCTCTCTAGCTTCTGAATAGTTCCAGGATGGGTTTTAGGGAGCAATTTCAGCACTGGCAGTGATGTGGTTTTCCAAACAGCGGTGCACACAGGTCATACATCATCACCACTGTCAGATACACAGACATTTTACACAGTTTACACAGTAAAAATTACACTTCCATCTCACTATGTGCGGGCAGTTAATGCTGTTTTGGATGATACTCAAGATGTCACCAGACTGTTATTTCTTTCCTTGTCCTTCTGAGGTCACAGCCCCTATTGTCTCCCTGGCACCAATCACCTGAGCAAATTAAGTCACCACCACACCTCACCCCCACCTCCCTCCTCCCTCCCAACCATGCACACACTCCCCAAAACATAAAGGACTGAGACACATTTACCATGTTGCCAAGGAGGAATGAAGCTCCTGCTGAACACAGACTTCTAATTAAGTACCAGTGAACCCCCCAACACACACACACACACACACACACACACATACATTATCCTTGCTCTCAACACAAAGATATTACCAATATAATCGGCATTACTCTCTGGGGGATCGGTAAAACATTTACGGTACATCTGACTAGAAAACCGGCTACTAGAACCATTAGTCCGATGTTCTGGCTGGGCATTTTGGTCAGGGATGGTGGATGGGGACTCCAAAGGTTTTATGTTCAAATCTATAAAAAAGGTTGCAAGACGCATTTCATGTAGTCATCTGGAGTGGTTATAGTTGTGAGTAATAATGTGCCTTATATTTCCATGTGACAACACTAAGGGATAAAGACCTAATGTAAAAATATTCAACGCTGAGGAATTGAATTAAAACCTACATTTCAGTGAAAAAAATACATCGGATATATTTTTTTAAAGCTATTAATTATAACATTAAAAATAACAAAATAATCATTAATACAATGTATACAATGTATACATTAATGTCTGTAAACAGCTGTACACAAGCTAAGAAACCAAGGTAAGAAACCAAGCTAATAAACCAAGCTAAGAAACCAAGGTAAGAAACCAAGCTAAGAAACCAAGGTAAGAAACCAAGCTAAGAAACCAAAGTAAGAAACCAAGCTAATAAACCGAGGTAAGAAACCAAGCTAATAAACCAAGGTAAGAAACCAAGCTAATAAACCAAGGTAAGAAAGCAAGCTTATAAACCAAGGTAAGAAACCAAGCATATAAACCAAAGTAAGAAAGCGTCCTTGTGAAAAGGCAACATGGAGAAGACTGAAGTATGTAAAAGACCATAACATTGAACAACAATTAGTATTCAGTGGGCCAAACGTGTTCCAGTTTTAGCTGTGTGGGATGACTTGGAGATGCAAGGCAATTGCAGCATTAGGCTTTTGAAGAATTTTGCATGTGACTTTAAGAAATTACAAGACAGCCTACCAAAGTGAGTGCTTCAGTTTCGCACTTTGGTGGTAAGGGCAAGAATTTCATAGGACTGTAGAGTAGCTCATACAGTAGCTTGAGACGCTGACACCAGTAGTCAGTTTGGCTCATACCTAGTATGAAATATTCGTATGTGTATACAATTTTGGGATAATAGCCATCCCGGAATTGTAATACACTCTATGGCCAAATTGATGTGGATACCCCTACTAACAGAGTTGGGGAGTAACGGATCACAAAAAACAGTAACTGCAATCTGTTACGTTACCAGCAAAAAACATATTCGGATTACAGATACTTTTGAAAAACTGTAGGAATACAACTTGGATTACTTCAATTGAAAATGTATAATAATTAAAGACATGTTGCATGTTTGATTGTGATTGAATGTTTTAAAAACATTGTTATTTTGATGGTAAAAACTCCAGTGCAGAATGTTTGAGCATATCTCTCACATTACCTATTGTTAAATCAATGAATTATCGTATGAGAGAACTGGATTGGCCAGAAATTGATATGTCTGTAGTAGCTACTGAACTAGATAAAAACAACCTTAATTTTGCACCCAAAATTTGGAATAATATGCAAAAAGCTTGAAAGACTCATACTCTTCTATGAATTTAGAGCACTGCTTGGGGTTTTGCTTGAAGAATGGTGTGTCTGTTTTGGTAGATTATATGTTTAGCAAAATCAGCAAAACTATTTTTAAAACGGATACTCAAATTCAAATATATTAGATCCCAAGTCTGTTTATGTATTTAGATTTTGTGTACCCGAGTGAACCATACCCCAGTGAAAACCCACTTTTTAAGTGCTTGACAGAATAGTTTTCTTCTACAAAATACAATGAAAAAGAGACATAGGAAGAGAGATGGGATGAATTCATTAATGGGAAATTCCACAGGCAATATACCAAAGGAGAAGAGAATTGACCTATTTTGCTCAGCCACTCAACAGAACGACCAGACATTACTGGACTTGACCAAGTTCTAGAGACAATAACACACATTACGTATTTGTTCATTGTCCACTGGTTTGTGGGTGTGTTGTTGTGTGCGTGTGTTCATAAACTTGACATGTGTATGTGTGGGGCCCAGTCAAAACCATGGACTTCATTTCAAAGGTCATTTTAACCTCGTAGCTAACGTGAACTGGTCAGTAGATATCTGTTGTAAGTGTACGTGTGGAGAATGAACAAAAGATGAAACGTGAGAGGAGGAAATGGAGGCGAAGGAAGGGTAAAAGGTGGCTAGGGAAGCACAGAAGTGAGGAAGGTAGAGAAAGGTGAACCGCAGACACGGAGGTCAGCCCTTCACCCCTCGATTAAATTACAGTTCTTACAGTCAAAGAGACACCAGAGCACAGGAGGGTGATGACCATGCACAAACCCACCCACACACACACACACACACACACACACACACACACACACACACACACCCACACACACACACACACACACACACACACACACACACACACACACACACACACACACACACACACACACACACACACACCCACACAAAGAGGGAAAGAGGGATCCACTGATGTGGTTAATATATTATACACAACTTTGATATTACAATTGCGTTTAGCCTAGTGCAGCCATCCTTCTGTCTGCAACTGTTTGTTTATGGAGACTTAGTAAATATGTGTAATACAGGTGCAGATGTTACCGCTTTGTAATTACACCATGATGGAAAAAGAGATACCGATATAATGATAGTCTATAAGAAATCGTCAGAGACAGAGGTTAGACTCACATTCAATAACATAGACAAAGCATCTAAACAATAATGATGCACACTACCATTCAAAAGTTTGGGGTCACTAAGAAATGTCTTTGTTATTGAAAGAAAAGCAAATGTAATGGCCATGAAAATAACATCAAATTGGTCAGAAATACAGTGTTACAATTACACAACCCCAATAAAAAGACTCCCCACAATAGCGCAAAACACCACCACTAATATAATTACACCCCCCCCGACAGAAATACTCCTCCAAATAGTGCAAAAACAAAAACACTAATACAATTACTTACCCCCATTAAAAATACTCCCCACAATAATGCAAAACACAACCACTAATACATTTGCACACCGCCAATTAAAATACTCCCCTCAATAGCGCAAAACACAAACACTAATACGACGTCACACTCCCAATGCAAATCAGCTTCCCCAAACCTAAACGCATTCCCCCAAAATACAAAAAAACATCAAGTCAAAACGGAAGTGGTAGTTACAAGACTGTCGTTGCTGATTGGATACACAGCCTGTTATTCAAGGTAAATCGGAAATGACAGTTTAGTAGCTAGCTGTTTAGCTATGATTTCAAAAAGGCAAAGAGAAGATAGGAACATGTATCGCTGTTACTGTGGCAATAATTTTAACAAACATAGCTTCAGTGGTTGTGCATAGAGTGAGCTTGGTCACACCACTACTCTTCTATAGGTAAGATATCCCAGTTTGGTGTAGTGGCTAAGGCTGTAGCAAAAAAGGACGTGGGTTCGAGATACTGCCTGTCAGAACATTGGCAGTTTTTTAAATTTTAATGTTGTGAAAAGTTGACGACATTTAAAAAATCCTCAGAATTTAAGTTATCTAGCTCTGGCTGGTGAGGTTCATGCATTGCTGATGTGTACAGGGTGAGAGAGTTGATCATGTTCACAAACGAGATTCCCCTGCTATTTACGTATTTACAAAAAATTCTGCATTTAATTTCTGATTTATTTTTATTTTTTTATATATTATAAATAACTGGACATATGGAATGTCTTAACTGTGACAGCAAGCTGGTGAAGATTTACACGTGTGCACGATTAATAGCCGACCCAGTAGGCTGCTGTCACAGTTAAGTCATTCCTTTAGAGCTACGCACAAAGCCAACCTCTCTATGTTATAAATGGAATATGATTAATTCGATCTTTCATACAAACAGCTGACCTCTCTATGTTCAAAATGCAAATATACTGTCTAGATCAAAGGCTGACATTGGCAAGAAGACGTAAGCGTGTTATTCGGGGATGACCTCAAATAAATGTCCCTGATAATAATAATTACGAATGGGTTCAGTTACGTGAATCGTTGAAATGATTATATGAATTATTCTTCCTTCTTAAGATTAGATAGTTTTCGTTGAACAAATACAAGATGGCCTATAGTATAACGAAATGCAGTTAGCATCCAACCAGAAATATTAATAATTCTTCCTTCTTATAGCAGCAATACAATTATTTCCTATGTCCCGTTCACCCTGAATAACAGACTGCACATCCAGTCAGCGACAACATGTACCTACCTTTTCCATTTTGACCTAATGTTATTTCGTGTTTTGGGGTAGGCATTTATGTTTGTGGAAGGTGTATGGTATTGGGAGTGTGTCATTGTATTAGAGGTTTTGTTTTGCACTATTGGGGAGAGTATTTTCCTTGGGGGTGAGTAATTGTATATGTATATGGGTGTATTGATTTACAGAGGCCTTTATCAGCAACCATCACTCCTGTGTTCCAATGGCAGGTTGTGTTTGTTAATTTAAAGGTGATCATTTTAAAAGGCTAATTGATCATTAGAAAACCCTTTTGCATTTTTATCACAGGTGAAAACAATTTAGCTGATTAAAAAATCAATAGACCTGGCCTTTAGTCTAGTTGTGTATCTGGAGCATTAGCCATTGTGTGTTCAATTACAGGCTCAAAATGGACAGAAACAAAAAACTGTAAAGCCAAGAAGGGTATAACTATACAAAGTTGTTTTTGAAAAACATTTGAATGTGTCAGTTTGTGAAATCTACATGGTTGTATGTATGGCCTTTAGTTATCAATTGATTTTTCACTATTCCCATTGACCCCGAAATGGTCTGTCTGCTTTGCATACATTCCCAGCAGTCTTGTGATGTTGTGCCTCAAAATCGTATTGAATTCAATGTTGGGCAGTTGTCATCAAACCTCTCCTGAGGGACCCCAAGAACTTTCACAATCTAGTTGTAGCTCTGAGCTAGCTGAAGGGCTGGACATATTCAAGGTCTGGATGATTAGTTGGCAAGTTCAATCAGGTGTGTTAGCTCCAGAATATTTCAAATACATTGAACAGCAGGGGCGTCCCTAGGAGAAAACCAATGTTCCATGGACACATAACACACATGCACTGCATCCGTCACACTAGAATCAGTCAAGGCTTACGGAGAATTATCTGATAATCAGAATCAAGGCGTAATCATTTCCATAGCATCTGAATTTTTCCTGGCATGTTCGAGATGCACCACGCAGGCTTGTTGCCGTTAATTGCAGGAAAATTGAGTGATATGCGTGCGCTCTGCTCAGAGACTTGATTCAGTCCAGGCAGAATTGTCTTCACACTTATAAAACTTGGAAGATTGCGTCTTGAGCTATTGATATCTGCAAGGTAACACAACTAAATAATCTAGCAATAATCTTAAAAATGGAGCATAATGTAATCTGGCCTTCGATTATACATTTTGAAATTGAATATTTGGATGAATCAGGATTTGGCGATTACAGTAACAATGTTATATTTGGTGATATTGTAAAAATGTATGTCGAAAAAACATTGCCGTGATTGAGGGGTTTGCCTGGGAGTTTCATTTTGCAAGGGAATAGGTTCTACTTCCTTCTTTTGCACAACGGTAATTACAATTGTTAATGGCATTGCCAACCCTGAAGTTAAACTGGAAATGACAAACTTTCCCAAGAGAATTTTGCTTCTGGCTAGCCGAAATGATAAAAATTCAACATGAAATGATATGGTTGTAAAATATGACACCCACTGGAGATATGACACAATTTTCTCCCCATAACTATTAACCTTCAGTGACTGGCACCCCCGGAGTCACCAGTGACATCATTCTGGGGTGAATTCTGGGGACTTCTGAGAGGACAACCACAGGGATGGAAAGGAAAAAGACTAGCTTTGAGTTTCTCCTCTTTGTCTCCATCTCTCCTTAATTCTCTTTTGCCTATGCTTCTCTCTCTCAAATTTCCTCTCCATTTCTTCTGTTTCTACACAACCTAACCCCCCCACACAGACAATTCCTCCCTGTCCTTATTTCCCTTCGTCTTCCTCTCACTGTCTGATATCTCTATAGTGTAATCTAGTTAGCCATCAGCCCCTGTGGTTAATTCATCAGTTGTAGAGGGCATGAGAGGAGGGAAGCAGTGAGAGGATGTTGGGGGCCCGGTTTTGGCGGTGCCCCCACTGTCTCCCATCTGGCCAAAGGTACTTTGGGTGCATATTTGTGTGTCTTTGTATGTTTGACAAGATCCTTTGAGTAGATCAGTAAGTCAGCAGGGAGTCACTTGTTCAACAGCTAACAAATCATTTTAAGGGTTCTTGCACGTGCAGGTTTATGTGTGTGCATATGAAGAAACAACAACTGAAACCCAGTTTCTTTTATGCTTCTATTGATGTGATTAAACCCCCTGACGGTGTCATTGTGTGGATATTTTTATAACTTCAATTGCCCGGTTGGACACGCTTATAAATACTTGCTCACTTTCCTGATGGGCAACATTCCATTATTTACTGCACGTAAGAGTGATTCACTCCAGCTTGTCCCATTCTCATCGTTCCTGTGGCCATTCTTCTGGTTCTTTCAGAGGAGAGGAGAGTAGTTTGAGGATGGACAGATTGATCTCTGAAGTGGACAGAAAATTGAGAGGGCAGTGGGTAATGTTAGAGGGCGATGAGATGTCATGGATGGTTAGGGAAGGTTGGGGAGAATGAGAGGGGGCAAGGTTGGGAGGACACAGGCCTTGAGTTTGAGTGGCTCAGTCCCATGGAATCACCCATAATCTCAGGATAGAGTCTTGCCCTGTACACTTTTGCATTATTTTGCCTTTTTGATATATACGGTATATTGTAACAGTCTATACACCCCTTGTGCAGCTTTTGTTTATCAGAAGGCTGAAAGAACGGCAAATTATGACCTTTTCCACATTGAATCAGATATTGTAACCTACAATATTTTGTGACAAATAATAAAAAAACCTGTCAATGCTTTAGTAAGTGTACAAAGCCTTTATAATGGGGGTTGAAACTGCGTTCAGATTCAACCAGTCACAATCCCAATGATGTACGAAGGATTTTCTGAATCACCTGACATCAATTAAAATGATTCTGATTAGCTCTAATTAGATGTTCCAAATAGTTTTTCTTGATGGTTTCTTGGTTATATTAAGCAGAGATAGTCATGGTCCATCAGTAGCTAACAAAATACTGTTGGAGCCTTAAATTCTGGTTAGTGCAAAGTTAACGAACACAATTGTTTTATACTCCTATGGGACTGTTCTACCCCAGATATAATGGAAGGTTTTCTAAGATTAATATGAAAGTGCCTTAAGTGTTAAATGAGCTCAGAATTGTAGCATATTGTACTATGCAGGGAGTGCCTAGTTCCTACCTGTAATTCCTGCACCTCCTTTAAGGTTGCTGTTAGCCACCTGGGCCCAGGTAATGTTTTTCCTTGCCCTGTAATCAATGTTTTGCCAATTCCATTTTGCCTCCACTTCCTAATGATGGTCTTTGCAGTGTTCCATAACATGCTTTTATATCTCTCTTATGAATCACACCTTTCAGTATTAATAGAATAATTTATGGCTGGTGAAAAAGATCTGACATTTACCAACCAAAAATGTGATATCTTTGTGTGGATTTCTGTATCAACTGTAAGCTTTAGATTCTTTTCCCACTAAAAACAGTTTTATATGTCCCTCAATATTAATAATATGCTCCCATTGGTAGACTCCAAATGACCTATTTAAACAACAAAATACATTAAGTGAGATATTTTTGGTATCTAGGTTGGGTCAATTTATCTGGATTGTTAAAAAACCAAAGGCAGATGAGCCCCTTCATCCAAGGCTGTATCTAGGACTCCAGAAATACTCATGTCATGAGTCACAGCAACACCACACCCACACTTAAGTCAATACAAAACACTCCCAAGATGAACACTGAAAAGTTAATCACTGTAGAGATGCGGTGCATATTACAACCCACAGTGAATTTTGGATGTATTCATGGGCAAAAAGGTGAGTCATATCCTCTGTGCTCCTTTCTCCGTCTTCTCACAGGACACCCCTGCTGAAAGTTTAAAAATGATTAACACTTTTCATTTCATATTGACTAGGTGAAAGTTCTATTGCTATTCTACTTAAAAAGTTTTAGGACCAGCATGTACAGCTTGTATAGCCAGTCTTTGTAATGATCAGCAGGTCTCCGCTATCAAATGTCATATAGGACGATCCACCTGGTCATAACAAAAGCCCCAGCCTATCATACTTCACAACCCAGCACACCGGAAGTTTCATCCTCTTGTCATATCATTTGAAGGGCACGCACTCTAGGATCATATATCACAAAGGTGACAGAAGACACCCTACATGAACTACTAATATCTGTTCTATACATACAAATGTTGCTCATCTAATTACAGCTCCAAGGGTGTGGTCCGCGACAGGGTATGCCTCGTTATACTGCGGTTTACTGCGGCACGTTATATTGGACAAAAACATCAAATAAGAAATAAGTAGCCCACATTTTTTTGATAATGTACAATATGCCACAGTAGAAATATAGTTTAAGTATGTAACATGACAGATTTATATGAAGGACGTTTCCGTTGTTAAACGGGCAACAGGCTTCACGTTCAACCCATCATTGTTTCATTAATATTTTCAGAGGTAATTAACTATTGTTTTTTGTGCCTAAAGTTTCTAACAAAATGGTGTTTGAACGGAACATGTCATTTGTTTATTTACAGTGGACTAAATTCGACAAATGACTGTTAATTACTCCACATCAACCAAAGAGTCATAACAATAGAACCGCCAGGGCTTCTAAATAAATTATACAAAGAAGAGTTTTGTTGGATTTGACTGTGGGTCTTACAAAACATAAGAATAAGAAGAAAATACGATTTCAGAGAACACAGGCTATAGTATTTACATTTCTTTAATAAGGCTCTAAACATCCATAAAATTGAAATCCACGAAAGTTAAATTCTTGATAGATAAATCCATTAGAATATCGTTTTTATTTTGTTTCACTAATAATTCTTTACTGATGTATTACATCTTCATTGTTCTATCAAATATCAACAACATTTCATATAGGCCTAGTTAGACAGATAATGTTTCATATTTAGTTTCTCTCCTAATAAAAAGGAATTTCATGAAGAAGATTGCAATACTAAGTTTAGGGGTAAAACCCTAAACCTTTTTCTGGACACGGAGGCAGGACAGGTTCCGTATAATAATTGCAATGACAGATTCAGGAAAAGGCAGTCTCGTAGTTGGTGGGTTTCGCGAAGTTTGTCAACAGACCAAAATGGCAGAGGTACAATGGGTTGGACAGTCTCACTGGTTGGGTAACAAACAGGCAGAGATCAAAAACCGGGAATGCAGAAAGACGTTATGGGTAATGGGGAAAACACTGCAGTCAAGAAATGCTGGAAGCGGCTATATGGAACAAGATGATCTGGCAACTGCCAGAACTGAGAAGGGGTTAAATACACAGAGGACTAATGGGGAACCTAATGGAGACATGACAACATGTGAAACACATCAGGATAGAAAACAATAGTACATGCAGTAGTCAGATTTGTATATTTTTCTGTTTATAAGCAATGTGATTTGTAAAAATTAATATAGTAGGACCCCCTATTATTGGCATATCATACAGCAATTTTGAAACAATTTATTAGGAGTTGATTTTGGAATAAATGTTTCTACTTAAAATAATAATAATTCAGATAAAATAATATGGTTGTAACTCACAACCACACTTTTTCCAGAGCAGCCTGTTTATCTCCTGAGGTTACCTGTGGGTTTTTCTTTGTATCCCGAACAATTCTTCAGTCAGTTTTGGCTGACATTTTTCTTGGTCTACCTGACTTTAAAGATTTAGCATGATCAGTCATATTTTCAAAATCAATGCCAACATTTCACAATTTCTGCCAGGGTATGCAAACTTATGAGCGCAACTGTATGTACAAGTGAGATAAATAGTTGTGGCAATTCTCAATAGCATTCTTAATGTGCAACTGATTTATAATGTCTTTATATAAAGCCCTTTTGCACAAATTCCTACACTATTTAACCTGTTTAAGCAATTCACATCAAACAACATTGTTTTGACTAAACATAGTGGTCTCTTCAGATTCCGCTGAGCTAGAAAAAGTTTGAGTATGATTCAATTGTCCAGGCTACTTTTCTAACAATGTCTCATCCTTGACAACAGCTATTTCTTTTGCCTCCATCACCTCACCTACTTTCTTTTTGTGTCCCCGCTTGTCTCTTACCCTCCCAATGTTTAGCATTATTTGGCTCTATCATTACATTTTTCTCTGTGTCAATCAGACACATTCATTTTATGCATGTGTACATCAGCAAATTGTTTTACAGATGCACAGCCTGAAACCCCAAAGAGCAAACAACAGTCAGAATTGATGCAATGAAACAATCCTCTTCTTGATGTATAAAAATTATACATGTGCATAATCTTTTTGGGCAACGTCAATGGTTTTGCATGTTCAAATGACCAGCAGGTCAATTAATGCAGCTGGGCTGTTCTGACTCTTTAGGCAGAATGCAGGTCAGCTACACAATGAAAAAAGAAACATAATTCCGGTCAAGAATAGAAACCAAGGGTTAAAGGGATAGTTCGATTTTGGATAGTTCATCGAAAAATTCACATTTTTCGAAAAGCCCACTTACCAAGAGATATTCCTGAGATTTTCCGGCACAGAGTGGAATATCTCTAGGTAAGTAAAAAAAAAATATATATATATTTTTTGAAGATTTCATGGACTTCGACTCAATGCAAATGTGTCAAACCAGTCAATAATCACCACTGTCAACTTCAGCTTTTTGTAGCCAGTGTCCTAATCACTTTGATATAAGGGAATTAAATTAGACAAGAATGTTTACAATTTCAATTTGGTTTAACCGACTAGCTTAGGATTTTGATGATATCTACAGATTAATTACTGCAAAGTGAACTGGTTACATAACAGTTATTGTTAAGTAATTACAAGAATGTGATTTCTCTAGCTTTGTATCATGCTTCGCTTTTTTACTGACTGTCTATGACTAATGTTAAACAACTATTCCTTCACTACAGCTACAACTCTTCTTTACCCTGAGCAACAATGTGAAAGGAGGCCCAGTGAATGTCTTTGCTAAACTAAAGATTTTACAAAACTAAGATAATTTGCTGACTTCTTAGCTTCACAACAGAAAAGTTATCACGACAGGAATCATGGAAGCAGGAGGTGATGTTGAATATAAAAAAAAAGTTTTTTAATATACAAAACGCCCACCTACACAGCTCACCATTGTGTAATTAAAATCATACTTGCTTTTAATAAATGTGAGATCAACAAACCAGTTTATAATTAACACCCACCTGTTGTGGTTTTTTTGGTGGGTGGGCAGTGTGAAGGAGAGAAATAGGGTCTGGGGTATTCACATAGCTGCAAAATTCACTAGGTGTTTTAAAAGTAAAATCTCAGCTAGACATTTTAATCTAATGTAACCTTGTGAAGTGCTCCTCCAATATAAATGCAGAATCACTTATTTTCAATATTCTCGACTTTCATTTTGTCTGTTCTTTTTTTTCCAAATGCTTGGACATAATAACTTTCACCAGACAACAAAATGAGTGAGTAGGCATTAATTTGCTTCCCTGGTGTTTGTATCTGATATCTGAAAGCAAATGTACTGGGATTCTATGTAAGGTTATTCGGATGAACAAGGCAAAAGCGTGATGATAAAAAATTATGATGATAGATTTAGTTCCTATTCAAAAGAAGAACACTTTTTGAACATTTAATGAACATTTAACTCTTGTCTATGTTCTTATTTTCATTTTGACAGTTCCATGTAGCAGTCTCCACTGTCCTGGTTTGGGGATCTGTTATTGTATATAGTTGTCTTGTCTCTTCATACTCAAGCAACTCCTTGTGGCAGCTTGGGCACCTGTTAGCTCAATGGAGAAAGAATGCCAGAGAGTGGGTTTATTCCAACTTTTATGGATTCACTTGTGAGTTACCAGCAAAATAAAACCCCAAACACGTTTCCCCCCAATATCTTAACAATATCTTTAATATAATTTATTGACCTGATTAATCTAGAGGTTGACATACCAACATTGAAACAGACTTTAGGATACATTTTTATAATATTAGTATAATTGTTTTACTTATTTGTTTAAGCATATTCACAATCTATTTATAAGACATATATAAAGATCTGCTGATGAAATGTAATTAATTAAGTTACTGACAAGAAATGAAGGCCTTGATTTGGATGGAAATTCTTGTGAATTGTTGTATTATTCAAAAGTCTAATATGGTCTAGGTCCATCATTCAGTCACGTGAAATGGTATACTGAATTTAAGATAAAAAGTCTGCATTGTGCTAGTAGTTTATATACCATGTTTACCACTGGGTAGTGGCTACTGTGACGTTAATGGTATTTTAAGCTAAAAAGAAAAACGTTGATTGAACCCTATCGCAGCTTATGCAGTTCACGTTACAGTGTGAGTTGAAAAGGGATTTAACGTGGTACCTCAATAGATGTTTTGTGCCAAAATCTCGACTAAATTGAGAGTGAATGAACAGCAAGGAAGAGAAAAATAGAGAGATATTTAATGCAGACAAAATAAAAGCAACATAATTCAGTGGAGTCAAAAATAGATTCAATTCTGGAGGGGCTTTTAAAAGAACTACAGGCAGCGAACAGACAGCCTCATCTGGCCAGCCATCTGAAAAGAATGTCTGAGAGGAGAGGAAGAACAGGGGGTGTAACTCTTCTACCCTGAAGGAGTGAATTAAACCTCAAGAGAGGAGAAAAAGGCAGGCTGCCAGTTTGGTTTAAAAGTGGAAGACTGTCTGCGACGTGTTTTGGTGCGGTCTGGTCTGGTTGCAGATGGGTCCTGTCATATGCGCTACCTGAAGGATGAAGTGGCAATACCCTGGTTGTCTCCCTGGACACACACACACACACACAATCACACACACACAATCACACACACACACAGAGCAGCTCTGACAGATTGAGAGCAGGCAGCCTGAGAAACAGTTAAGCAATCAGCCCGGAGAACTGAGAAACCTTGGAGGATGACCCTCAACACCAATTAACAAACCAATTAAAACCTGCTTTAGAACAACAATTAAATAGCCATTAGGAAGTAATGATAGAAATAGTGACTGAGGCTTGGAATGCTCGAACACACACAGGGTTAGTGTTAGGTATTAAAACCAGTTGATTAAGGGTTGGGGATTAAGGCAAGTGTTAAGGTTAAGTGTAAAGTCTGACTAGTTAACTGAAGTGTTGATGTATGGGAAAGGCATTTCCAAAAATCTGAACCCCATCCACCCATCCCTGTCTAGAACAACCTAACAAACGGGGAGACCATTATGTGTAACAGCATTGACCTTTGACCCTAGAAGCAGATTCTCTGATCATTTACAAAAGTTTCACCCACCTACAATAGACATATGTAGAACATATAATATATGTATATCTGGTTGCTACGACAACAAGACTAGGGCTTTTATACCTGAAACCATGTCTTTGAATTGGGGAGTACTTAAAATCCTGGAAGAAGTGTACCATCCTCGCATCACTATAGGCCATAATGAAGACGTTTCATCTTCAGTAATGGGAGGCATTCTCAGGAATTTTGTCATCTGTATGATGGAGTGTCATGTCATAGAATCCCCCTGTCAGTCATTAGTGTGAGCTTGGCCAAGGACAAGACAAGTCTTGGTTTACTAAACTGGATTGGTCTCTAATTACTAAACCACATCATTACGATCCTTTTCTTTGGACAGTTCCAACCCAGAATGGAAACAAAAAAATGCTTTTAGTGTGTACTGTATGTGTGTGTGTGTGTGTGTGTGTGTGTGTGTGCATTCGTGTGTGAGTGTCCTTGTGGTAAAAAAATCTCTGCTTCTATCAAGCCAATCCATAGTGAGCCTCATCATTACTGTCACAATGGAATGGATTACCTCTACACCCACTACAACACACAAAAACACACAGGCAGACAAGCACTGACATGTCATTAGGCCTGATGAATTGAGAATCTCTGCCTCTGTCAATATGAGACCGATCAGCGGTTTGAATTGGCTAACGAGACACCGCTCTGCAGTCAATCAGTCTGAGGAATAGAGGGTCATTAAAGTCAAAGAGGAGGAGAGTACCAAGGTTAGAAGTGTAAAATAAGACCAAAACCACACATGGAAAAAAACATATTTGTACTGATATAAGATATGATCGATTTGTTATAAACCTGATCACATGAAAAAAATTTGGCCAGTGGGAGAAGTAACAGCACTAGAATTTTGAATGATTTTCCTGAACGGCTATTTTGTCAGTGTCCAATAAAAACATGGAACCTAACATGTTTAGTTGGGAGGCTTTTTATTGCAGTTGTTCTGGGATGATGGTGTTCAACGGATCTGTATTTAAATTCCTGATACAACCAAGGGCCCTGAAGACGTATTGTCTGACGCCCGCTTGACCGTCATGCTGACCAGGTGCTGTTTGCTATTGGCATGGCTGGTCAGGGATTGTTTGCTAAAGTTGTGAGTGCCTTGGTAAAAAGACCCACATTTGTCCGCTCTAGCCAGGAACAGTGCATCTGAATACCACTGATGTCAAAACTGGTACATAATTGTTTGCACTGACGTACAAATGTTTGCTTTCTTTTGAGCTCATAGTTATCCTTCACTGCCTTCTTCGATTGACTGAATCGTGAACGTTTTTAAATGTTTTATTGAAAAACAATACCAGACAGCCACGTGTCACATCCCTGCTCATCTGTTGACTGATCAACGGTGTGCGAAAGGATCTGCAAGTTAGATTTGTGCGTGTGCCAGATTACGAAACAACTTCAGGATATCGAGTTCATAATGTGATTATTATTTTACAATCAAACATTCTTTGCAGTGGCCGGATCGTGACAGTGACTTGCTAGTTTGATTAATCCTGACTTGACTTTTTACTGGCCCAGGACCATCGGGCCATCATTATTGTGTCGAGACCTGGGTTTGCAGTTTTTAGATCTGTTTGCAGAAAGGAACTGGAGCGTCACATGGTCTGAGTTCTCCAGTGGATGCAATGCGGTGTGCACCTTTTCATAATACTTTGGTCCAACATTTTAACTGGTCATAGCGAGCATTGTTCAAGTTGTTTGTATCCGTCTCTAGTTCAGCCCATTGGACATATTAGGCAACACCGAATGAGTTCGTAAAGAATGATTGGATGAGGCATTTACACGGGGACCCAAACTCATTGCAGATCAGAAACACAAGTGTGTAAGCGTGGCTTAGCATATGGCTAGACCAAGGAGTCAGGGTAACCAGGAAACAAGTGTTGTTTAGACATACCTCCAAATTGTGGATTTGTCTCAACTCTCTTGTTCGTCTGTAAAATTGTGTATTTGCCAAACCTCTGGACCTTATAGTGTAGGATTTGAATACCCCTTAGAGGAAAAACCTGAGATAATTTCATATATACATGCTGTTCATGAACGTACTGTACTTTGATAGGAGTTTTAATAAGTGATATCCAGGCCATTCTTATGCACTGCTGCAACTAAGACTAATCTAGGGGGCACCTTTGGATGCTAGGCATCCCCATTAGGGAAGCGGCAGGTCAACTTGACGAGTCAGCTAGCAAGCTGCTAGCCTACTTGATGTTTGCCAGAGGAAGTGATCAGTGCTGTCAGAATAATGACACGCTCAAGTATGTTTAACCTTGAGACATGGCACTATTCTGACTTCAGAGCAATACATTTTCAAACACAGATGTTAATGTATTAACTTCAGCCTCAAATTAAGAATATTTTCATCTATTAACTCTTCAACTCTCAGTAGCTTTGTCTCTCACCATCCCTGGGTAATTAACAGAATAGCCGTGAACACACACAAACACACACATACACTAAAACATATGCCCAAAGTACCAGGGTGTATCTGTGTGTACAGCAGTGTTGACTATGTTGGACCTGAACCAGCATGAGGCCGTATTTGTGCTTTTTGAAACAAACTACAGCCACATTTATTAGCATTACAGTTCAGTTTAATGTGCTTTTGCTACAGAGTTCTGAATACAAATGTTACATTTGCAATTGCAATTAATGCCACACAGAGAAAATACACAGAAGAGAGATGATGAATGTGAATTGATATCTCAATTCACATTCATCATACAAAAGTATACAGTGGGGAGAACAAGTATTTGATACACTGCTGATTTTGCCGGCTTTCCTACTTACAAAGCATGCAGATGTCTGTAATTTTAATCATAGGTACACTTCAACTGTGAGAGATGGAATCTAAAACAAAAATCCAGAAAATCTCATTGTATGATTTCTTAATAATTAATTAGCATTTTATTGCATGTCATAAGTATTTGTTTACCTACCAACCAGAAGCTGTTACAGACCTGTTAGTTTTTCTTTAAGAAGCCCTCCTGTTCTCCACTCATTACCTGTAACTGTTTGAACTCGTTACCTGTATAAAAGACACACACTCAAACAGACTCCAACCTCTCCACAATGGCCAACACCAGAGAGCTGTGTAAGGACATCAGGGATAAAATTGTAGATGGGATGGGCTACAGGACAATAGGCAAGCAGCTTGGTCAGAAGGCACTGTTGGTGCAATTATTAGAAAATGGAAGAAGTTCAAGATGACGGTCAATCTCCCTCGGTCTGTGGCTCCATGCAAGATCTCACCTCGTGGGGCATCAATGATCATGAGGAAGTTGAGGAATCAGCCCAGAACTACACGGCAGGACCTGATCAATGACCTAAAGAGAGCTGGGACCACTGTCTCAAAGAAAACCATTAGGAACACACTACGCCGTCAAGGATTCAAATCCTGTTGCACATGCAAGGTCCCCTTGCTCAAGCCAGCGCAACCGTGAAGCATGGAGGTGGAAACATCATTCTTTGGGGATGCTTTTCTGCAAAGGGGACAGGATGACTGCACTGTACTAAGGGGAGGATGGATGGGGCCATGTATCGTGAGATCTTGGCCAACAACCTCCTTCCCTCAGTAAGGGCATTGAAGATGGGTCGTGGCGAGGTCTTCCAGCATGACAACGATGCGAAACACACAGCCAGGGCAACTAAGGAGTGGCTCCGTAAGAAGCATCTCAATGTTCTGGAGTTGCCTAGCCAGTCTCCAGACCTGAACACAACAGAAAATCTTTGGAGGGAGCTGAAAGTCCGTATTGCCCAGCGACAGCGCCGAAACCTGAAGGATCTGGAGATGGTCTGTATGAAGGAGTGGGCCAAAATCTCTGCTGCAGTGTTTGCAAACCTGGTCAAGAACTACTGGACACTTATGATCTCTGTAATTGCACACAAAGGTTTCTCTAACAAATATTAAGTTCTGCTTATCTGATGTATCAAATACTTATGTCATGCAATAAAATGCAGATTAATCATTTAAAAATCATACAATGGGATTTTCTGGATTTTTGTTTTAGATTCCATCTCACACAGTTAAAGTGTACAGACCTCTACATGCTTTGTAAGTAGGAAAACCTGCAAAATCAGCAGTGTATGAAATACTTGTTCACCCCACTGTACAAACTATCAATTACATTCAAAGAGTCCATTTTAGATACTTGTTGTAAAAGCAGTATTGCAGATATATTATGAAATGGGTAGAGACTCTGCTATCCTAGCCTCAAGGTGAAGTTAGTTCGTCAATTGGGTTGCAAGGACAAAGAAAAGTTTTGACTGGGTAAATTGGAAGATGCTATCCAGTAGGATCAGCACGTACAAAACTTCAGATGTGACAGAATAACAACTCTTAGTAGGAATGCATGGTTTGTACATTGCCTGGAGGTCTAGAGGGAAAGCTCAACTTGCTGCTCTGTCGCCTTGCACTGTGGCCTTGTAGCAAAGCCTGACTTAGTCAGTTTCATGACCGAGTTCCTTGAGTAGCAGTTTGGATTGAATCTGTCTCTTTTTCCCCTATCAAACATGGAAAGGCCCACCTCAGAGTGTATGCAAAAACCCTCCCTTTCCTTATATGACTTGTATGCTTCCAAGATAAACTTCACGTCATAACGGCTTCCTGATTATTATGCATTTTCAGAGGGAAACTGAAAGGTTTCTGTTCAGCAAAGACACGCTAGATCTGGTCCCGCTAAATACAATGCTTTGCAAAAGTATTTAAGCTCCTGGCCACTTCTCAAATTTGACTGAATTTCACAATCAAAATAAATTATAGTATGGTGCCATTTGTTTAATGCTGGGAAATATCCCTGTGAAATCTTCTCAAATATTTTGCTTGCATATGTATTCATCCCTTGTGCTGTGGAAGGTCCCAGTTTAAACATTTGAATGAAATTGTCCTAACTAGGACACAGTTAGGATTCCATAAGCCCCCATCTGTAAAAGAATAACATTGTTGTCACCTTTTCTGGATAAAATCCATGTTGTTGAGTAAACATAGGTTAGGCTGTTAATCATAAGGAATATGAAAACCAAAGAGCAGCTGACCCAATTGCAATGTGGAAAAATATTTTATGGTCAGATCAGACAAAGATATAGCTTTCTGACCAAAACCAAAGAGTTATGTACAAATATAACACTGACAAATTATGTACAAACATAACACCACCCAAGCAACAAAAGACTATCTCCCTACAGTGAAGTAGCCTGGTGGTCATGCTGTGAAATATGCTGTTGGCAAGGACACACTTATTCCATGGGAGATGAGTGAATTTACTGGTCAATTATGTCTCCCAAGGCATTTGGAGCATGTTAGCTGACATCACTGTATTCACTGAATATTGGAGTGGCCAAAATGCAAACATTTTCTATCATGACGACAAGGTTCGATTAAAGGAATGGGTTGTTTTTTTCTGATTCTCTAACATTATCCTGGACTGTGGAGACATATTGTTTTGGAATTTTTACAGTTTTGAGTAAAACAAAATATTTGAAATGAATCCTCTCCCAATGGAAGTTAACGGGCAACCGATATAGTGTATGAAAATATATTATATATTCGGTTTTCCAAAATGGGAAGGCCAGGGGATAGGGGGACAGAGGATGAGGAGGCTGTATCCATATGAGGCTTTGTTTGGCAAAACTGTTGCTCACATTGGCTGGCGTAAAGAACCTGCTCAAACAAAATTGCCAGCAAGTTGTATTGACTGCTAGTAAACCGACGTGAATCTGTCTGTGAGGTGACTTTATCCTGCTACCGGATTTGTTTACAAAACTGTAACTGCACACATTAAAGGTGGGATTTATTGCTACCTAATGCCATCGAGAACCTTGATGTGTCTGTGGATGAGGCTGAATCAGCTCCAGTGTGTGCAACAAACGGCATTAACTTTCAAGCTCTTATCAATTGGACAGTTTTGGAAAAAATCCACGTCCCCAAAGAAGCTGGGACCAAACATACAACTATCCATTCTGTAAGTCGGCATGTAATAGCTCTTCTGCAGGAATAGTATGGGGAGGTACTGAAATTGTTGCTACTACGGAACATTGGCACGATTTTGATACCGTTGGGAACGGCAATGTCAGTCATTTTTCCTGACTAATAACATTCTGGAATGATGTCTTTTAGAAAATTTGCTAGATCTAATTTCATTAATACACAGCCTTCCCATTTTGGAATACCAAATGTGTCATATTTCGAATGTTACTTTGGTTGCCCCGTTCAGTCCCAGGAAAGATCCGAAGAATTCAAAACTGAAATAATTTACAAAAAATAAAGTCTCTATGAACTAGGATGAACCCAGATTAAAAAAATAGCAATGTTTTCCTTGAATTTATGAACCTGACTGGGTAATGCTGCAAATAGCCCAGATTACCCATAAACAGTTTGGATAATTGCATTGAGTAGTCTACATTAATTTAAATATTGTCAGAAGATGTTAGTTACTATCACAGTTTTTGTCAATAATAACAAAAAGGGCAGAGGGCATTTTTCTGGGTAAAACCACCGTATGGTTTGAGGAACAGTCACTGTCTCAAACTGAGCTGACTACACTAAGCTACTGGCAGACTCTACGCCAGAAAGCTTGCAGGCTAGCTACCAGCCTGCTGCATGCCCTGCACCCTAATTGATGGAGAGTAGAGGATTGACAAAAGTCCATGTGGTCTATGTTGATGGACGAAAGGAACAGTTCAGCAATTCAAGCTCAGCTCTTTTTCTAAATTAGTCAGAAAGAAAAAAAGGTATTCGGGAAAAGGTGAAAATCAGGCAAAATTCAGGCGGCAAATTTGTTGCGTGTGTTTGATGTAGATCTCATCCCAACTGCTAACTGGGAGGGGCAAGTGGAAATTAGTCTATGAACACATTTCTGCTATGTTGTGCTTGGCGACCTCTCGTTTCATTCTAATATCATTGGTGTAGATGTTGATTACAGGAAAGCTATACTCTCTTATCATGCAAATACTAGACATGCCAGTTCTAGCGAGCACCAACCTCTGATTCGTCAGTTCTGTGGGAAATCATACATGATCAGTACATTTGGTCTTATATTGCAGGTGATGGAGTAACCAATGACTAGAGCGTTAAATGTTCTAGTTACTAGCGCTCAATTCTGTGGTTAATGCAGGGTAGATAACGCCAGTCTCGAGCCGCTGGCTACTTATGTCCTTGATTTAACTGACCCGGATGAACGGATGTGTTACCTGATGCTCCGTTGAGCTGATCACTTGGCTAAACTTGTCTGGTGCTGTGTCTGTTTGGGATAAAGCCCTGCAGTACCTGCAGCACTCCAGAAACAGTGTTCTTTACCCAGGGGTAGATTATGTACCATGCTAATGACATTGATGTTTATAGGCACATTGCTCAACAAAATGGGTGTGGGTGGTGGTTGAGTGAAATTAATCATTTGGACGGGGGGCACAGAAAATGCGAACATGCACTTGCAGGCAGGAAAACATGCACACGCATGCATATGCGGAAATATCCCCTTCCTTTAGTTTACCAATCATATTTGACACCTTATTAACTGTAATGTGCCTGGTGGCTTTATCTATGTAGTGCATTTTAACGCATTCACACACAAACACACACGGATACACACACACCCACACACACACACACACACACACACACACACACACACACAGAAACAGACACGTTTATCAACACCGATATACAGCACCCAAGGAATTACTATGAAATTCACTCTTACTTGCTGTGAATACAAAGTTCTGGGGTCTCCCCTTCAGGGTGTGTGTGTGATAGAGAAAGATAGATGGAGTGTGACAAAAGACACTCCACCAGT
>JACXGJ010002813.1:0-60880 GCA_016801105.1 Esox niger
CTAGCCATCTTTGCGCTGGCTGGGGCCATAGCCAGGACATGGCCTAAATAGGTGGCTCTAGCCACCTCTATGTGCTTTTGTTTCCCCAATTGGAGGCAGGTGTTCGTTATTGCCTCCAATTGGGGAACCTACTTATGTTGAATGTTTGTGCACGTAGTTGTGGTTTATTTTGGTTGTTAGCCGTAGGCTATAGTTCACCCAGTCATTAAGTCTGCTTTAAGTTTGTAAATTTGTTTGTTTCTTTTGTAACCTTATTAAAATGGATTACTACACCAACCGTTCTGCCTCTGCCAATCTGTCCTCACACCGGACTTGTGACAAACTCATAATTTTTTCATGATCAAATTAATCAAGTTTCTGGCATCAATACAAATAAAATGTATATTGTTAGCACATACATTCATCATTTTATTTCTGCCTTAGTGTAGGTTGGATACTTGTGGAGGAGTTTCTCAGTAATATTTGTAATGTTGGTCAGACATTTTCTTTCAGACAATTCTTTGTTAGGGAGGTCCTAAATGCCTTGCTTGCACTGGATTCAGGGAAATGTATAGGGGCTGATAAACTGGAGCCTTGTGTGTTAAAATGTGCAGCATTTCAAATAGCTGGTGCAGTAGCACATATTATCAATTTGACATTATCTTTAGGAATAATCCCTAAACTATGGAAATTTGCATGTGTTGCCTCTACATAAATGTGGCGATCACAGTGATCTTGTTTCACTGAGATTCTGGAGAAGTTGGTAAATATGCCGCTCTCATCCTACTTAACTGATGGACAGGTAAAACGTTTTTGCGTGAATTTCATCATGGCAACTAATAATGTGAAATAATGGCCCACACATGCCTGTATGTACTTCAGACAATGTCTGGGCATGCTTTATAAACTCTTAATAACTAAAAGAAAATAATTGCTTACTATTTGGCAAGAATTTACCAGCTATCACTTTATTTTGAGCAATGTGTTATAATGGCTTATAAATATTGTAAAATACATTAGGTAATGCTTAAACAACCATTAAAAGTGTAGGATCTGAGCATTAACAACTACAATATGAATGTATGGTTCATTAGAAGTGATTGTGTTTAGATGTAGAGAATAACAGACAGTTAAGATTCGGCCTGTTGGGCTCTGGTGTCCACAGGAATGTTTGCATAGACCATTTGGTGTGGGGGTTAGTGTCTTGGCTTTGCTAGGTAAACCCCCCCCCCCCCCCCCATGGTATTTAACAGCTTGAATGCCAAATTCCAGTTGAGAGAGAAGAGATAGACAAAGAGAGTAGGTAAGAGTTTGAGCCTGTAACATCATGTGCTAATAGACTATCAATATGCTGCAATAAACAATTGTTTTACTCTCTCCCTTGACAACCGAGTACGCGAGTTATTATTACTACCACTATACGACATGGCTGATTTCTAACAAAAGCATCATTATAAAGCCTTCATATATCCTTAACAGACGGTACCTTATTATAACGTATTACCCTTTGAACGGATGTTTCCTGCTAAGATAAATTATGACTCCCGGAATGTGATGCCATTGTGGTGTGGGACTTTAAAAGTAGAATTACTACAAACTAACAGGTTGGAGAGTGATTTCATGTTAAATACAACGCTAAAAAATAATAATATACAACGCTGTAATAATAGTAGAAAAACGTATTATAGTTAGAGAGGTTTGAACAAGGGTCATGAAATGAAATATTTAATTATTTCCTTGCACATATTTCACACAGAACTTGATAAATAGATACATTGGTAAATAGCACCCAGGGACATGGAAGAAATGCATACATCCACTGAAGAATAGTGTTGAAAAAACTGAAATTCCCTTTCAAGATTAATATGTTTGTATTTTTAAAGTGAGTGACATCTGCCTTTATGTTTGAAACCTTTTAGAATCCACATGTCACAGTACTTTTCACCAATTAAGAAGTGATATTTCATGGAGACAGAAATGGCATCGTATTGCAGGAATGACCTAGTTATACACTTATTAGTAATAGTAAATAAGGATCTGGTGTGTATTTTTGGTGACAGTTTCAGTTCGTGGTGCATTCAAGACAAAAGTGTTGTGAGGTGTTGGAAAATTCATGGTGACACTGGGCTGGAATATGGAACTAGGGGAACGGTGGCAGCTAGAAAGCTGGAGATGTTGAATGCCGCAGCCGGACCAGGAGAGAAGGCAGCCCTAGAGGCAGAAGTGACAATCTCTTGTATCACAAATTATAACAAAATAACTAATTCTCATCCTCTTACTGTTGACAAATAACTATCAAAATTTAAGAGAGAAGTTCAAAAAGCATAAACATTCAACTCAAATGGTATTAGCAGTCATATTTTGGTCTCCAACATAAGGGGAAGCCCTATGTTTATTTCAACACAACATGATATATTTAATTCAGTAGTGTAATTGTTTTCTGCAAAACACAGGTTTTCAAAGTATTGGCACCTCTAAAAAATTTGTTTTAAAGTAACTTAATTGATGCCTTTTTCAAATTCATGGGGCATAAATATGAGGTGACACACTTGTAAAATCACTTTGTCATCCATCAAGGGTGAAACCACAGAGATTTTTGCCTGAAGGAGACAGATGGTTGTTGACCTACACACATCAGGATATAAGGATATAAAAATACATAAACTTTATTTGAACCACAATTGGAATCGTATGTTGTGGTCAGATGAGAAAATAATTAAATATTTTGTCCATGCATACCTTCAGCATGTTGAACGACACATGCGGACCGCTTACAAGGAAAAGCTCCTGATACCAACAGTGAATAATTGTGGTGGGTCATTGATGCCTCTGGGCTGTTTTTGTCCCAGTGCTCTTTTTATTATTGATGGCACATTGAATTCCATTGAGTATACAGATGTTTCAGCACAAAACCTTGTTGCCCCAAACACATCAAGATCAACACAGAAGTGGTTGCCAAGACCTTAGTCCCTGGAGTTAAATTCAGTTGAAAACCTATGGTCTGAATTGAAGAGGGCAGTTCACAAGTACAAATCAACCGGTTTATACCCACTGTTCACCCTGGGGTCAATGGCTCAATTAATTTCAGTGAAAGGAAGCATGGCGAGCAAGTGGCTTGTTGGGCGATGAATGGGAGGCAAAGGAAGATTTCCACTTTTCCCAACTTTATGCAAATGGCCTCCGCATATCGCTGGAGACCGACCAATCATAGGATTTTGTGTTGGTGGTTGTTATAAATATCCATATTGTAACAAAGAACAATAAAGTTACATGTTATGCTTTTGTCATATTTTTTTTTATTGTCAGCAGATTTTTTTTATTGTTGGTCCTTTGGTGGGTTTCTCTTGTATTAAATATAATGTCCATATTTTCTAGCTAGCTCTAATCAAACACAACTTAACTGATACACAACTTAACTGTTGCCAGCATGCACACAAACATGCACACAAACATGCCCACACTCTGGGCTATGCTAGCGTTGGCTATCCAAAATGTAACAGGTAGTGTGTACACCAAAACACACCCACATGTAAGGCACTCTAGGTGACGCTAGCATTGTGTATCAGAAATATTGATTGTAGAGGCTGCAATCTTTTTTAAACCTATGTTTTTCAGAAAAATATCATATTGCCTATTCAACATGTTGTGTTTGAGAAGTAATTCTGTTGAAATAGAGGTTTGCACCTCCCTCCTATGTTTGAACCCAAAATAGGACTGCTTGTGCTGTTTATTTTTTTATTTCATGTTTGTTCAGTTCTATGAAGGGTGCCAATACATTTTGAGTTGACTGTATTTAATTTATTTTAAAATTAAATACAGTTTGTGTCAGAATATGTCCTCATTGGCTGGGAAGGCTCCACATATCCTGGCAGTACTAGTGTTAAATCTTGAATACGTTTCAAGTTTCAAATTTGAGGATAGTAAACTTCTCCAGCCCAAGTTACCAAAAAATTGCTGAAGTCATCATCATTTCCTTGTAAAAACAGAACTAATATGACATATGTTTAGTGTCTGCATGCGTGTTTCCTAGGAGGGTCTTTGGCTGTGGAGTGATGGGTCCTCATTTATCTACCCGAAATGGAACCGTGGGGAACCAAATAATGACGCCGGTAATGAGCATTGTATGGTGATGAACCACAGAGGTACGATTCTGTCACCAGAGAATTCTTCATGTCATTACGAATAGAACATTTCTGATAGCTGAAGAGTAATAAAAGATACTTGCTTTCTCTGTTTCCCAGCTGAACGAGGCCAAAATGACACAGTATGCGGGGCAAGATACCCATTCATGTGTGCCAGAAAACGGTGACTTTTTATTACCTTGGTCTTTGTGCTTGACTTAATTTTATATTTGATGAGGTGACTGTATGTTATCAGGCTAACTGAATATTTTTAAGTATATAAATTGACTTTAGGGGTATGATTATTATCACAATGATTATTAGAGGCTCTCAGGTTATGGGCGTCTTCAGTAAAGTCAAACTCAAATAGTTCCTGTTGGTTGGTGTTACATTTATATTCCTCCAGAGAGTTTCCATGTATGGCTCCAGTAGGTTTTGGACAGTGCTGAAGCACCCTCACAAAAATAGTCCAACCCCATTGTCCTAAATTGTTGTCTAACACTAGCATCTTTACCATTACTCCAAACGATAACCTGGGTATATTCAAAAAAACATCTTGAAAACACAGCTTTGGCTTAGCTAGGATACCAGCATATGAGATTATTCTATGCAAGGACATTGTTGGATGCTGGATCATTCTGTGTGCTGGATTAGGTGTGGAAATGAAACCTACAGCTCTCCAGAAACAAGGTTGGGCAGCCCTGATGTAAAATAATTGAGTCTAAGGTTCAAAGTCAGTCAAACCTACATTAGTTAGGTAAGCCAGAGAACGCATGAAAACAGATGAAAGGTATGTGAGAAGGAAGATTAAAGGAGAAGCACTTTGCTAACACACACAGTTTGGAAACAAAACTGCATGTTTGCGAAATACAATTTACAGTTAAGATATCTGTCCTTCAACACACTGTAGGCTCTGGGCTTTTCTTGACCAATCAAATTCACAGAAAATCACAGGTTGTGTGGGACCCAATACAAATCTTGGGGAAGCTGGTCATAAGTGTATGGGGTTGGAACATTTATTTTTGTCCTGGGGAGGCTTGCAGATTTTTTTACGAGTGCAAATGAGTAGACTGGGCAGTGTGATTGGTTTTTAGTGGGTTAACAGCAGTTTTGCGTGTTTCCTGTGATTTCTAGATTAGAGGAATTTTTGAAAGATCTGTGCTGGGTCTGTAATAAACATGCTTTAACTTTGAATGGCATTCATAAAGGTAAGTATATCTAGCCAGTAAACTGAATCACACTGTAAAAATGAAATATTGGGTGACTCAATTGCAAATGGTCAACCTTTAAGAACCAGAAAATGTCCTAGCATAAAAGGTACTCCATATCTGGATGTACAAAAGCCACCAAGAACAATCTGCTGTCTACATGGCCATTCAAAGCCTATCGGGAGTATATGTGGTTTAGGTTCAAGTTAGTCAATATTTTGGACATAAACTGTTAAAATATGGGAATGTCAATACAAACTAGCACACTCAATGGTGATGATCATAAATCCATTATGGCGTATGTAGTTTTTGCTAGCCAGCTCTATATTACTGACCTATTAAAATACAGATGGTATTGATGTTAATACAATCAGTGGGCCTCGCCAAGCAAGGGCCCCGTGAATCCTACTCACCTTAACCTGCTTTAGCTACGGCCCTGAGAATATCTACAGTGTGTGGTTCATTTTGTCAACAATGTGGCTTAGCCAATTGTTTAACTCATTCAAGTTGAAGTTTACATTTTTGGTTCTGCACAAACAGATCGAAAGAAAGACATGGTTTATTTCACAACCGTCCAACTGTTTGAATCCACATAGCTTAGAATGTTGTCAAGGAAAGAGGTTGTGTATGTCGTGGAAACAGATCACTGGTGTGGGAATGTGGACTCAGTAGAGGAATCTTTTCTGTTAGCAGTAGAACGGGTCAGTTTTTAAATTAGTCTTGTTACAACAGATCATCATATCGTACAAGGTCCTGAGTTTTACCTACTTCGGTTAACAGATCAGAACTGCAAATACTTTATTTTGTTACTACACCGCTCTTTTCGGACTCCTTAGGGTGTTACAGTGCGGTTCAGATTGGTTTTACACAGGGTTGACACAGGGCAGGGGATTTGCCAGATGTGGGTCAGTTGGAAACAGAATAAAAACGATCTAAATGTCCTTCCACTTCCTCATCACGTAAAAGAAACGTCTGTGTGTGTGTGGCGTTTTGCTGAATCAAGTAGACAAGCCAGTTTTCTCTCCATCCAACCACTGGCTCTGTACTTACAGACAACCTGACCGCCGTCAAACCAACTCTCCCCCTAATGGAGTGACCTAAACGTTCTCCGTCCGGCTGTGCAGGGAAGTGGGTTACGGGGACACAATGTGCTCCGCACCTTCTCCCCGCCAAAACACGCATGCACTCAGCTGGCTGCAGCTGAATATATTCCTCGCTCACTAAAGTAGAGCATGGATGTCAAGCATGTGGTGGATGGGGGAGGGGGAATGACAAATGGAATATACACATTGATATTGTGGAATACAGACACTCTAAATGCACAAGTCTATGGAATGAATCATGCATGTATACAAGAACCACACCATGTTCTCGCGGGTTTCTCCTACAAATATCCTCATCACTTCCCTCCCTTCTTTGTCCTCTCTGGCCTACTTTTGAACACATTCTAATAAAATCAAAAAGAAGTGGCAAGGAGAGCAACCGTGCCAGAAAACGCACTCGGACTAAATAAGATGGACGTCTACATGCCTTCTCATAATAAATGTGTAAAATTATGTAACAGAATTATGTTTGCTGTGCAAAACACCACTGATAAAACAACAAGTATCATGTCATGTGCAAGATTTTGAATTGTTTTTTAAAGAAAAGGGGGTGTGGCAGATTTCAAAAGGGGGTGTGGCCAATTTCAAAACATCTGAAGTAGGATACGCAAGTTTCCATAGTTACTATTTGGAAGAGGACAATTCCACTAGTCAACAAATAAAGTGGCAGCTCGACCACTGACTGTCACATTTACGGGAAGGTAGAGGCAAATGCATAGTCGAAGAAGGAGCTTTTAATAAGAACAAAAGGAAAACAAAACCGAGTGCTGTGCACTACAGATACAAAAGGATTACACATCTAAACACGGGACAGGAGAACGCAACAATGATTGACATGGACAGGGACAGGGAGAAAATGTCTGAAGTAAATACAAAGACTAACAAGGAGAACAGAAACAGGTGATGGCTAAACACAGGTGAAAGGAATAAACTGATTAACTGAAGTGGGAATAGGAAAGACGAAACAAGGACACGACAAACCAAAAACACAGAAAACATGAACCAGAACAGTCCTGTCCGGCTGGGAACGTTACACTGAAAATCATTCACTGATCGCTTTCTAGGTCGCAGAGGAGAGAGGAAATAGAATGAACTTTTATGGATTGAGAAAAACATGGCTGAACAAACTTTGCGTTACATCTGCTCCGACTCCGGTGGATGTGACAAGGTGTAGCTTAAACCAATGACAAAAGTATGTTGATAGCGTTCCTCAAATCAGTCCTATTTTTCAAGTAATTTGGTTCAGCACTGTTTCAGTTCAGCCCTAAGCCTAACCCTGAACACAGCCCTGTTCTCCGAAAATATAATAATTATGGTTGGTAATAACAAAGGTCACTAGAGGTCAAATGGCAATTTTACTATGGATCTCTTAACTGAGGGCTTCCCATTTAAACATAATATACTGGATAAGAATGTAAGGTTGAATATTCCACCAAGTTGACATTAAAATAGTGGATCCCCAAAGCCTGTGCAGAGGGTACATAGAGAAAGTGTTACAAACTGTAAATGGTAATATATATGGATGTGTCCTCTATCTCAGTGTTTGGGTTTGGGACTATTTAGATCACCTTCTAGTGCTCAACTCCACTGCTTGGGACCTGGTGACAGATGTTCAATCACCACACTGTTGTAAATCTGTTGTCAAACAAACAAACAACATTCCAGAGGTACGCCACGACAGCAAAATTTTAATACACCAGCCAAGACTTCCCTCTTATTTAAAGGCCTGTTTCATTTCAGACACCGAACGTATGTGCATTCATGCGCTCATTCAATCTTCGCACAGCGAATGCAGATGATCGCAAATGTTTCTGAGTGGGTTCTTCAATGTCTGTTTTCTCGCTGATGTCGTCTCAGAGTTGTTGTAATCATTATTATTTCATGAGATATTGTTGTTTGGTTTACCGCCATGCTGTGACTTACGTTCTAACTGGTGTTTCTCATCCATTCTCTCCTCTGGCAACAGTATCTGACAAATGGGCGACACCCTAGGCAGTCTCTTCAGCTAACGTGGGTGTCTGGTTGTTCTACACTCTGTCTCTTTCTAAATTGGTAGCGTGGATACTTGCCTCGCACCTGAACAGAAAGCTTTGACTCAAACCCCTCTAACAGCAGGGTACCATGGGTTAAAGGTCCTAAATAATGCAGAAAACTGATTTATTTTCCAGATTGGTTCGGGCCTCATTACTGGAGCACATTAGCTCATTTCTAGGCACTGATGTCAGTGCTCCCCCAGGAGGCTCTCCCTGTAGGAGCTTGTTTGATTGCCGCCTCACAGCTGTCTTGTGATGTGGGCCAAGCCTGCATGGGAGAATGGAGGGATGGAGAAGTGGGGAGTGGACTGAGTCAGATTGCCCCGACTGTGAAAAAGAGAAAATCGGCCTGAGCGCTGGTGCTGTGATGGGAAGACTGAGTGCACACACACAGGTCTTAGACCTTCACAGTGTCACGGTCTCCCTGTCTGGGTGGAGGATATAAAACCCTTCACAATCTCTGCCCTGCTGTTGAGAGGCCAAACTATCTTGCTGATGGGAAATTGGGCAACAGAATGGAAGAAGAGCTTAATTTTGAAGCAAATGACTGGCTGTGCATGAACAGGAAATGCGGTATGTTTGTGCACGTGGATGCATGTTTCTGTCTACTGAGGAAAATGCAACCGTGTGGTGACATTTCACCAGGCCCCATGAGGAAAAAGGCTATTTTAGGCTTATTGTAAAGGTTACAATTGAGGGTTGGGTTTAGGAGTTTTGATTTACGGTCAGGTGTTTAGGGGTTATGGTTAGGGACAGGTTAAAGAGTTAGGGCACATCTGTGACAGACACTGAAAGCTGCAAATATTCAACCGCAACACATATTTCCCTCGAGGACGTCTCTCATCCCCAGTAGCGGGGGGGACTTTCCTGTTTCATTTTATTTGTGACATGGCCAGTGACTGCTGACAGGGGTAAGAGGGGAGATGGGGAGAGGGGGAGAGAGGGGAAAGAGAGGGGAAAGAGAGGGAGAGAAAACAACTGGGACTGAGACTGCATTTTGTGTTGAAGCACAAACAAACCGATGATGCATGCGGAGCAGGAGACCTGTTAGCGCCGTTAGCGCTCCAGCTGCTCCATTCAGATGAAGAGTGTGTTTCATGGGAGGCCGTGTGAATGGACTATAAAACCATATAACAGTCTGGGGTGTGAAAACATTGTGTTAACGAGGCCTACTCCCGTTTATTCGGGGGTGAGGAAAAATGATCGTAACCTGCACCTCCCTGGATGGATGACTCTCCAGGAAGGGTACCACCCACTTATCTGCCCTTTGTCCAAATAGAAGGCGTTGTGCAAAGGTATAACAGCACCCCTGTGGGTCTGGATGAATTGGATGGTAAAACGGACTGCCGACATTAGAATGATTAGGTTAGAAAGAGCATTCAAGTATTCCTTAATGTCTTGACATCTAAAAACATCTGAAATTCAAATGTGGTTCTGGTTTGACATGTCCTGTTAGTCCCTTCCTGTTTATCTTATCTGCTTCATATTGTTCGGTGCCAAATGAAACCCTGTGTTCATAAGCAGACAGCCTCTGTTGCCTAGCAGTCAGTTCATGGTGAGCTGTTTTATTGGCTGACGGTAGATCACCCATACTTTAATTACATTTAAATAGGTTGGAGGAACAGTGTCCGCCATTAAAATGATGACCTCATGAATATTCAATACACTGACTGAATAGGCACGTGTAATGAATATCATTATGACATGCAGTACGTTCAGCATTCATATACGGAAGGATGGATCTGACCCGTATAATGGTCATACATAATACAGTAGTACACACAATCCTCGGTGAGGTGTGGGCAACATTTATAGTCACTGAGTGTATAAATTCAAAGACGCATGGAATGTCACTTCATTAGGTAAACGTGTTTCCCTCTGTTAATGAGAACCTTCATTTCAATGTACAAGCATTATATTTGTCAGGATTGACAAAATCAAGTGCACTTTCCGCCACCACTCCTACCTCAAGGGAAAGCACATATCTCATTTGTATACTGAATTGAATTAGTCAATGGGTATATTGATTAGAAACATGTTTGTTTATAGTAACCGCACACAACTAACGTCAGTTATCCAGAGAACATTGTGAAACAGACGGTCTTCATTGTGCGCCACATTAAGACTGTCCTTTGGTATGTTCGCTTCAATTACTTGTTAAGTATGTTTACCACATACCGACAGATCCAAAGATGTTTACCACATTCTGACAGATCGAAGCTGTGACATCAGGGAACCTCTGGATTACCCAGGGGTCTTTTGTATTCCATCCTCTCACTACTGCGAAAAGCTTTCTATCGATTGGTACCAAACTAGCAGAGGGTTAGTACTCTGGGGAAACACAACACAAGCCATTTTGATGGAATTAATATTCACATCTTGTTTGGATCTTACCTGTGAGACAATTTTTTGTTCACATAATAATATTAGCAGTCTGACATTGAATGTGTGTTATGTACCCCCCTACTATGGTACTGTGCATCAATGCAACAATGTTTGCGTTTTGTGTACACGTGTGTGGTTGTGCGCGTGACTGTATGGGTGTGACAGCATCCTAGCCAGTATTATCCGTGTGGCCCCTGTCACATTACCATTACTGATATGTGTGCTGTGCAGCATTACAAATAATTAAGTGGATGACTGACTTAAGCTCTCAGTGCTCTAATTAAAACAAGTCTCAGGCTGATGGAGGACCAATGGAAAACTGCTAATTGAATACAAAGGCCACTTTCTGGACACAAGTATTTTGAAAGATTAACAACATCAACTTGGTTTACGGTTTCATTCCTGCATTAGAATTAATGTTTGGATTTTTTAAATAATTTTGCATTTCACAAAAGATTGCGAGAGATGACAACCTGTTTTGAGTTGGAAAATATCTGGTATTATTCAAGCTACTGGAGTCAAATGTGTAACATGTATATTTCCCATTGTCAAACAGGGCAAGTGCAATCAACATTCAGTTTTGTATAATATTGTTGAACACCTGATGAAACAGATATTTGAAACCTTTGGCTTTTTTAAAATACAATACATTAAAAACAAATTACAGCGATACGTTTTTATGTGTTTCATAGTTTTTCCAGGACTATGGAGCATTGTAGGAATAATACTGTCTCATCATTTCAGACCTTCCACTTGGAAAGCACTGAGATCGGAAGCTGGTGTTTATCTTCTTTTTAGTTGGAGCCCAATATATTTGGACTTGCCCAAGCACTGATTTGTAAACTTACTAGTCGTTAACTCTTCTGGTAGAAAAGAGGAGTGTCACTTCAGCTAGTTGTATTGTGGAGCGTAATGCGTGAGTTGACGTTTTGTTCAGGTTTTGGCTGTGTCTGATGTAAATGTCACCATAATCCAACACAGATAAAAAGTTTCCCAGGCACGTGATCCTTCCCAGCTGACATTTCTTTGCCAAGATTTCAATGTGCTAAAATCTGAAGTTAAAACCTACAGAGGATTTCACTTGTCTGCTTTGAGGTTGGGGGGTAAAACGTGTACTGAGCCTGTCTGGCATTCAGCACAAACTTCTGAAATCCCTTTTGGAATTTGAACACAGCTTTTTTCAGTAGTGGACAGTCACTGCTTATATTTATTGTTTTTTTCCTAAGGTTTTTATTGAGACTGATAATCGAAGGGAGACTGGTTAAATGGGGACACAGAGATGAAGTGGGGAGACAAATGTGAAGGGTGTAGATAGGTATTGAACCCTTTCCTAATGCTTTCACAATGTCTATCAGATGTATGTTTTTTATGCATGAATGAATGGTTTAAATGTGTTATTTAATTCTCATTATCTTGGAAAGGATCTCTCCAGATTCTGTTACTATTTATTGTAGCTTATTTTCAATAGGGTCTTTTTTGGCTAAATTCTGTGAATATCTTTGGGGGGGCATGCTTGAGGTGGGGTTGGTGGGGGCAAATAAGGGTCTTTTTTGTTTTCATGAATGTCAGTTTTTTTCTCCTCTGTATTTTATTTTTCTATTCTCAGAAAAAGAAAAACAACACACCCACTATAGTCTTTGTAAAACATCCTGTTTTCTTCTTTTCATCTCTCTTCAATAAATATATATATATACCCTGGTTACAATTCCCTGTTCAAATCCTTGTCCTTGTGGAAAGTCTGTCATAGTTAAATGGAGGGATATAACCTGATCCAATGTGTTTAGAATATTTGAGTGTGATAGCAGGATGATTGCCTTTATGGTCTAATGGTGTACTCGGTATTGTTTTAAAAGAGGTCTAAACCTAACCCATTACTATTTGGTCCATATACATTTATTAGTTATATACAGAATTTTGTATAATTCCTGACAATCCATCTTCTTTTAAGATCTAACTGACTGCACCTTAAGATCTTCCCTTTCAATTTCTTATCTAATGCCAGAAGAGATTTTACTACCCCAGATCCGAAGATATGGAACGCATTTAGTGTAGACAATTGTTGTGTTAGTCCTCATTTGTGTACTAAAACTGTGTTTGTTTCCATACTTTTTAGCAAAGCTATTTAGCAATGGATTTTAAGTAGACCTTTACTTGTCCTACTATGTTGCTTCCGCAACCCTCCATCGCCATTACCATGCGCTCACGTGGAACAAAACGCTTTGGAGCCTTGATATAGAGGACTAAGCAATGAACCCTGTCACAGCTCCTGTTGTAGAACACTTGGCTGCCAGACAGTCAAATTAACAATTATTTCAGAATGACTCGTGACTCATTTTTATTTCGTGCTTTCATGATTAAACACAGCAGGGAAAGATTTTTGAGTTTCTCGATGAACGACCAATGGGCTGGATGCAAATCTCTTGCGTTCCCTTTCAAACAGGCTCATAGCAGCTCAACTGGTTTTGAACGTCTTAATTATTATCATAATAGAGCAATTAGAGGGTGGTAAATGTGTTTACATTTTACAGGGTAAAAATGTTTTTGTCGTAACCATCTTTCCATGTACCTACTAATCTGTAAGCAACTGCTGAGAGGACAGGCACCCATTGCTTGCATTGCATATCAATTGCTTGCCTACAGGGAAGTGCTGCTCCAGTCAAATAACAGGGATTCACCTGACTGTTACAGCACAGCATTAATGGACACTTAGGGGCGTTGGGGTTCTGTGTGTTGTTAAAGCTAGGTTTGTACAGCTCCAGAATTCTTTTTTTGACCACTGCACCTTTTTCTTTCCTTCCCAAAAAAGTCTAGAAGGAACGTTTTGAGTGAGGAACAGAAGGGTTCAAATTAAGAGAACACTGCGAATTAAAAGCTTTTGTTCCTCACTCAAAACGTTCCTTTTCAACTTTTTTGGAATGGAAAGAGACAGCATCAGTTGTCTCAATTTTTTCTGGTGCTGTATATCAGGTATTGTTAAGATGGCGCCAAAGAGTAAGCAATAAATGTCACAGTCATTGTGGTTGTGTCACATGAAATAGAGATTGGACCAGATACACAAAATATTTGCATCAAACAAAATGCAGGGTCAGATTACACAGAGGAAAGCAATACAGATTGTAACTTGGAAAAGCATTTTCTTTACAGTAACTGCAGAACTCTTGGCTGCGTGGTTTCACATTTCAAGAGTCCTCTGCAAAGCTATGCTAGCTGTTAGTCATAGGTAGCACATGGTAAACTAGCCTGGGCCTGAATGTGAGGCACATGTTGGACAGTTCTCTCGTCATAACGTAAGGTAAGGACTCAATGTATTCTCAGTGTTTTCTGAAATATACTTCATTATCTTGTATTTGTAGCATATTTTGGTGAGATGTGTGTTTGTTATCCTGAAGCACCATTATGCAAGTACTGCTCCCACAATTCTGGTTGGGACACATTTTAACTACAGTACTCTATATAATTTGGTGTTCTGTGGAGGTATTCAGTCATGAAGATTTAAACCAAATATCTGTAGATGAATAAGTGATTACTTGTCATAAAATTTGTCATCATAGTTAACATTAATGATTGGCTGACTCATCTTTAGCATTGGCCATTATTATCAAACAAATTTACTAACTTTGAAATGAGAAGGAGAGTTGGGTTTGGGAGAGAGGGGAAGGTAGAAAGAGAGTTGGGTTGGAAGAGAGGGGAAAGAGAGTTGGGTTGGAAGAGAGGGGAAAGAGAGTTGGGTTGGAAGAGAGGGGAAAGAGAGTTGGGTTGGAAGAGAGGGGAAAGAGAGTTGGGTTGGAAGAGAGGGGAAAGATAAGGAGAGTTGGGGTCAGAAGAGAGAGGAAAGAGAGTTGGTTGGAAGAAAGGAGGAGAGGTGGGATTGGAAGACGTCAAAATAGTTTTTGGCCCAATGCCTTTGAGTGTTCCACTGTAATTGCCTTCCTTTTCTTAACCAAGGTATTTTTCAGGTTCCGAAAACATTTGATTGCCTATTTTGATTTGCAGCTGTTAAATAACTGACATTGAAATTCTACAATTCATTTAGATAATGTATTTCTTTACTACAATGTTCTACTGTGTCTAGTTATCAGAGTTCCTCCAATGCAAAAATATTTTTGTATTATTATCAGGTTGAACGTGGTTGTTCATTGCTGCAGTCCCTGCCTCACTTCGCTTTACATTTATCATGTAATATGTTCAGTCGAGGTGCTTAATATGTAATCAAGTGACATTTCCAACGCCATCCTTTCTGATCACCTCATTTGACATGACTTCAATCTAGGAAGGACCAGCAAATGAAGTTGACACCCGATTGACTACATTAATGTTGGATACCTTCAATGTTGTTTCAAATCATAAAAGGGCAGTCCCTTCTTCAAGAAAGCATTGGGCAGAGGGGTGTGCCTTGGAAATGGGTTTCTACGTTTTAAGAGACTCCCCGGCAGCCCAGCTTAACCCTGTGCTAAATGTGGTCAGCAACCATGCTCCGGTGATGTTAGCCAATTGATTTATACGCTGAGAAACACTGTGCACTCCGCTTAATAGGGCTTTAGGACAGGTTGATGGAGAGGTCTTCTGGATTGACTGCATTGCTGCATTGCTCCACTGTTAAAAGCGGCTAAATTTATTGTCGGCTTGATGTGATGAGTTAAGAGCTTGGGGTTACTTCAGGTCCAAACCTCTTCACTCTAATCAACAAAGCAGACGGCCAAGACCGACATGTATACCCACGCTGATCACCTAGAACAGGTGCGTTCGGAAAAATCACTACTGGGCCTGGGCCACAGTTCCGCATTTCTTCCTCTATAGACCTGGTGATAATGTGCATTGAACTTGTCAACATCATGATTATGTATGCTGGGAGCTGGAGCATCAGTTTGGCTGAGTTCCGGGGTGGGGGTGGGTGGTAATTTATAGCTCTGTAACCATGGTTTAGAATCTGTTCTCTGTCTGTATCTGGAAACATTGTTCACTGGGCTTGTTGGTTTTAAATTTCTCCCTGTGATGGTTAGTGTGTCATTTAGGTATGTACCTTTAACCTCTGTACGATATCTTGGGGATTGAGCATACACTGACATGGAAAAGACCTGGAGGGGCAGTAGGAAGATCTTCAGTTACGAAGTGTTTAGAATTTGCTTCCTTGTCACATAGACAGCTTGAAATTCATCTCGTGGCCAGTGGCGTCTTCAGTCATCTCTGTGTAATTTGCATTTCAACTTCGCATTTGTTGCCTGTGTAGTGTCGAGGTAGTACCACGCCTAGTTTTAAATAATTAGATTTCAAATGTAGGCTATAATATGGAATTACACTATTGCTGTTATCATTTGATTTATAGACACCTTGGGTCATGAGGGAAGGTCCATGGCAGTTTGGAATCATTTGCATAGGGAAGGACCAGGGAATCACATTCGATTGCTGTACCATGTGTGGACACATCAAATCATGGACAGCGATTAGATCATCTTGATTGATGCCTTCTGTGATCTTTGGCTACTGGCTGTGGTGCTGTCAGGACACAGCTGATGATAAAGACATTTTCATTCCTTGCATAGAGGCATTCCTGAGAAATGTTCAGGTATAAGAAAGCATTTTGAGAAAGCAATACTTAAAGCAATCAACATGATAGTTCCCTGCCAAATAAAAACATGGGTGATTTTTAGCAAATAATGGACACCAAATCATCCCAGTCTATTTGCGTAAAGACCACATACAATACCACTGATTGGCTGGTAGATAATTGTCCCCCCTTAGCCGGATGACTACAGACTGATTGACCTGCACTGACATTCGACTATGTAGGACACAGCTCTCCGCCCACTTAGAGAAATTACAGCCAATCAGGCAGAGAAATGCACAGGTCCTTCAGGAGGCTCTTCAGCGGATGGACAGCGAGGGAAGGGCGTGGCCGTCCTAACAAGCCACCGCACCTTCATGTGGAAACCAGCTACTCTGCTGAAAAGTAGAGGCAGACATGGTGAATCTTTTTACACTACACCATATTTCCCCAAAATAAATTGAATAGGCTCAAGCCCCTAGACTTTTTTGTAGTACAATCTAAATGTAAACTTTTCAAGGAAGTGCACGCTACATTCTTAAAAGATAGCCTTAGGCTATTATTCTGCAATATGTAGCTAAACATATATGTATTGTGTGGGTTACCTTCATGTATGAAAAGATTGGTCTCACACACCAAACCCCTCATAGTAAGAGAGAAATGAATTCACCTTCAACCAAAAATGTAAAAGCTGTATTTTATTTCTACACCACCTTCTCTCCTGTACCATCCTTCTGAACTTTTCTTGCTTTCAAACTAAACCCCTGACAGGCTTGGTTTGGCGATCACCTTGTACTCCTCTGGGGTACAACAAGAAATAAACTGAGTCCTGTAATCACACTCTCCCTCTCTGAGAGCTTCTTGGAGACATTTGGAGGGGCCTCTTGCCACTCGGGGTCCGCGGAGCTAGTCTTTGCCACATGGAGCGGATTGCTTATTTGTTGCATCAGTGGTTTGGACTGAGCTGAGTGAGGTGAAGGAGGAGCAGAGAATAGGGGCCCTATAGGACTAGCAGTGTCTCTAACCTTCAACAACTTTATTGGCTTTCACAAATGGCTCTACGGGGTGTCGTATTCAGCAAGCATTAGCCGCTACTGGCCCGATGCCACGTCCACCGCATCCAACACCCCTTTGGTGATTAGTCCCAGTCTGAAGGGTCCGAACTGGAGCTGACGCCGTTTAAACATGGACGCGGAGTGTTTCGGTAGCGCGTTGCGGTCGCTCCACTTGAAAACAATCAATCGCTGGTTTTGCTTTATTCAGGCGTCTCGTGAACCCGCCAGGGCAGCAATAGGCCCGCGGTGAATTATTTATTGAAATGTTTTAACAAGACGATTTGATTATTGCTGTACTTTGACCTCCACAGGTATGCGAAGCTGGCCTTTTGGGATGAATGCCAGCTTACTTATACAGCGACAGAGGAAAAATGATTAAAGATGACTTGATCATTTTTTGCCTGGTTACCTCTCTTGCACTTTCTTCCCTTCCCTATTTTCTCCCATACATCCATTCTCCTCTGCATCTCCTCAAAATCCCTACAGGTCTTTTCCTTTCCACATCTTCTTTCATTCTTTCCGCTGGTCTTTGACTCCCATTATCTCTTCTTTTTCACCACTCTTTCTCTGACACCCTCTCTTTGTGTCCTTCACTCCCCTTCTCCTGACAATGTCTTACTATTTCCCGTTATCCACTCCTTCTTTCTCTTCTACAAGTTTCTTTTTGTCCCACTCTCTCTCCCCGGAGAATTATTCAAAGAGATACTCAGAATAGGGTTTCAAGGTTAAGTGCCAGCAGGTTCTGTGGTCGTGCTGAGTTGCGTTGTCTGTCTGTGGTTTTCTGAGATGGGGGTCATTGGGGACAGCCTATCATCTGCCCCCCTCACTCCCACACCTAAGCAATGGGACTCTGCCAGGCCTGGAGTGAGAAACGCAATCAATAGGTTTCAATATGGCCTGCCGCTGGCTGAAAATGAAACTCCATTTTATTTTGCAATCTGGTGCATTTATTAGATGAGCGGATATTGATGGAGAAACAGCCCCGGTGGTGCTGTCTGTCCAATACAAACACAAACAGGCTCTAGTTTATAGGGAGATTTCTTGAGCCAATACGAGAGAGATACTGTAGACTTTTCTTTATAGATGCTCAACTGTAAATAGAAAATTATACAACAGCTAATAATACAAATAATTTGTTGATTTATACAAAACAATAAAACTGTTCACTATTATAACAAACCAAATATGATGGTATATCTTTGGGCATGTGCAAGCACAAATTAAGTCATTAAGTTGTTTGTGAACTGGTTGCATTCCACCATGAGTTGTTAACAAGCTAGTCCGCAAAAAGATCTTGTTAGCAATTAGAATGAAACACTTTTACAGTCTTAATTACAAATGACAGCTCCAATAATAAACTCTTCTGGTGAATGACTGAGAGCATCTCCACTCCCCAGGTGATTGGTAACACAGCACTGAAGCATCTGCATGCAGACAGGAGGCTGTAGAGTATTTCAAGTTTTCAGTTCATTGTTCTGCAGTAAGGGCCTCTCCCCTGCATGCTCCGGGCGTTATTGACTCAAATGAACAAAACAAGTCAAGATTCATTCTTTTCACCGGACAACTCAGAAAACATTACAGTCAGTAAAAAGAGTTGAACTTTCCATCCTGACATGGTACAGGCAAAAGAATATATTTGCAGAGGCTGGAAAGGTCTGTGACCCAACAACAAGCGCTTATACTGTTGCGCAGTGATTAGTAGCGTGCAATTGCAGTATTGTGCCTTTACTAGACAAGCAGTTCACTGATCTTGATGCACTGTGCAGCTCCGAATTCATAGTCCCTGCGGACCAGGTTGCTGAGGGCCAAAGCTCAGAGAAATAAACTGGTCAGTTGGCAGGTTGTTTGTGTCATGATTGACTTGAATCGCTTGGCAAAGGGAAGAAAAAGAAGTTAAACCAGTTTTTCCAAACTTTTCAATCATCTGCTGAAGACGGACAGCCAAGGTAATCGAAGCAGAGACCTTACGTCCATGTAAGGCCTTTGGATTGTAGCCCTCAGCACAGTAAAGAACCGGACGTTCTGACATTCCAAATAAATATACAGCAGATAATCTTATCCAGAGAAGTGAATGTGTACATTTTCATATATTCCTCCCAGTGGGAATAGAATCCACCACCCTGGTGATGCCAGTGCCACGCTCTACCAACTGGCCCACACTGGGGATACAATTAAAAGGAAATCAGTGCTGATTGTGCTTACTTCACCAAGGGCCTGTTTCCTAAGTGCTGTACCATTTTTAGGCTTAGTTCATCGTTCATCTTTTTAGGGGATTTATTAAATCTCTAAGCTGTTTCACAATGCCACCATTACAATACATTATTAGAAACAATTTTTTTCATTATTTTCATGCACAGAAGATAATGATCGCGATTGTCCCTCTTCTCCTGTCTCCATCAATTTTTTCCACCGAATGTCCCATCACCGCTCCATTTCAACCATACCACTGAATGGTTTTCTTGGTACGGTTGTGCAGAAAGTAGAAGCAGAAAGCATGACAGAAGACAGCATTTTCCTCATCTGAGTGCACATTTATTATGTTGGGACCAGGGAAGCCTGGGGTAAGGCTATGTTCATCATGGAGTGTGACTCGCTCGATCAGAGCTTAATCTGCAAAATCGAGGTGGATGAGCACCACTGAAAACACTCTGAATAGATTCAGCAGTTGCAATGCCCGCCAGAATTAGTGGCACCATTAGTAAATTACAACAAAAAATATGGCTGCAAAGCAGGTAATTGTTGTTTATCAGATAGATCACTCGCTGAAAATAGATTCATATGAATCTATTCATCTTTATTTAAGCTAAAATTGTAAAAAGAAAAGAAATATCGTCAAGATATCAATATTTTATTATTATTGAAAAACATGAGCCACAATTATTGGAACCCCTGCATAGTACTTTCAGTTATGTCTTATCATGTTTGGTGTGGTGCGAGAACACATATTAAGAAATTTGAGAACATTCCTCTATACAGATCTCTATTTTCAGAAAATTCCTCTATTTTCAGATCCTTCAGTCGTAGGTCCTCGCACAAGCCCTCCTCTTCAGCTCACCCCTCAGTTTTTGATGGGATTGAGGTCAGGAAACTGTGACGGCCACATTCCAAAAGTTTGATCCTTAGGTAGGTGCACCATTTTCATGTGGATTTGGAGGTATGGTTTGGATCATTGTCCAGCTGGAAGATCTAAAGACAACCCAGTTTTAGTCACTTGGCAGAGGCAGAACATTTTTGGCCTAAAATCTCCTGGTACTTAAGAAGTAAGGTAGCCTTGTGTCTCACAGTATTTGAAAATCAAGTGACCAATAAAAAAAAATTCATCCAGGATGACAGAATTAAAATACACTGCAGTAGAACAAGACCTATAATCTCTTCAATTATCATTTAATAATGATCATTCATTTGATTTCCTCTTAACAAATTTTAGGCTATATCTATAATAATTGCATCAATATATTTCATGTGTGAGTGCGCAGTGTGTCAAATTTTGCCCTAGTGCATTATCATAATTATCCTTTAGAATAAGTATTAGAACAAGCCATAATATTATGTGCCACCACCTTTATATTTTTGGAGCTGATCCGTTGTTATTTTTGGAATAACAGTTTTAATCTTAGATTTGAATCTAGAAAGCTAATCAGAGATAGGTGCTGCCTTAGTTATGTTCTTACTAGAATTTTCCAGCATGATAGCCATTCTTTAGAAACTGTTAGATTTTCTTCCCCAAAATAATGTTTACAGTTGTGCTCATAAATTTGCATACCCTGGCAGAAATGATGGCATTGGTTTTAAAAATATGCCTGATCATGCAAAAAAAACTGCAGCAACCGCTAGATGTTACGCTATATGTAGTTATATAAACTATAACCACACTGTCTTTTTCCAGAGCAGCCTGTAGTTCTCTTGAAGTTACCTGTGGGTTTTTCATTTGTCTCCCAAACAATTCTTTGGCAGTTTTGGCTGACATTTTTCTTGGTCTACCTTGGCTTGGTATCTAGAGAGCCCCATAATGTCCACTTAATAAGTGATGGAACAGTACTGATTGGCATTGGCAAGGCTTTGAATATCTTTTGATATGCTTTTCCATCTTTATATAGTTCCATTACATTGTTACACAGTTCATTTCTGTTCCCCATGGCTCAGTATCTAGCCTGCTCAGTGCACCACATGAGAGCTAACGGACTCATTGACTGTTTATACACAGACACTAATTGCAATTTAAAAGCTACAGGTGTGGGAAATTCACCTGTAATGGCCATTATCACCTGTGTGTGTAAACTTGTGTGTTTGTAACAATGCCAAACATTGTATGTTAACTTTTGATCAGGGCCATTTAGGGGATTTCTGTTATCATTATGATATGAAAAGGAGCCAAACAAATATGTGATAATAATGGCTTCATAATTATCACAATTTCTCTATAAAATATTTTTTTCTGTCTTATTTTTTAAATAAATGCCAAATCTTCACAATTTCTGACAGGGTAGGCAGACATATAAGCACAACTGTATATTCAGTATATATTGGTATATATATATATATATATATATATATATACCAATCAGCCTTAACATAATGATAGGGGAAGTGAATAACACTGACATGCTCGTCATCGTGGCACCTGTCAGTGGGTGGGATGTATAAGGCAGCAAGTGAACATTCTGTCCTCATAGTTGATGTGTTAGAAGCAGGGAAAATGGGCAAGCGTATGGATCTGAGTGACTTTGACAAGGGACAAATTGTGATGGCTAGATGAATGGGTCAGAGCATCTCCAAAACTGCTGCCCTTGGGGGTGTTTCCAGTCTGCAATGGTCAGTACCTATCAAAAGTGGTCCAAGGAAGGAAAAGCGGTGAACTGTAAACAGGGTCATAGGTGGCCAAGGCTCAATAATGCACATGGAGGCTGGCCCGTGGGTTCCAATCCAACAGACTAGCTATGGTAGCTCAAATTGCTGAATAAGTTAATGCTGGTACTGATAGAAAAGTATCAGAACACACAGTGCATCACAGTCAGTTGCGTATGGGGCTGCGTAGCCACAGACCAGTCAGGGTGCCCATGCTGACCCCTGTCCACTGCCGAAAACACCAACAATGGGCACGTGAGCATCAGAACTGGACCCCGGAGCAATGGAAGAAGGTGGCCTGGTCTGATAAATGTGGGTGGCCAGGTGTGTGTGCATCGCTTACCTGGAGGTCACATGGCACCAGGATGCATTATGGGAAGTAGGCAAGCAGGCGGAGGCAGTGTGATGCTTTGGGCAACCTCGGGTCCTGCCATCCATGTGGATGTTACTTTGACACATACCACCTATTGTTGCAGACCATGTGCACATTTTCTTGGAAACGGTATTTCCTGATTGCATTGGCCTCATTCAGCAGAATCATGTAACCAAAAGCAAAATTGGTATAGGAACGGTTTGAGGAACACAACAAGTTCAAAGTGTTGACTTGGTCCTCAAATCTCAATCCAATCGAGCATCTGTGGGATGAGCTGGACAAACAGGTCCGATCCATGGAGGCCCCACCTTGCTACTAACAGGACTTAAAGGATCTGCTGCTGACGTCTTGGTGCCAGATACCACAGCACACCTTCAGAGGTCTAGTTGAGTTCATGCCTCAATGGGTCAGGGCTGTTTTGGGGACAAAAGGGGGACGTTTTTTTTGCAACTCTGCCTAGAAGGCCAGCATCCCAGAGTCGCTTCTTCCTTGTTGACATTGAGATTGGTGTTTTCAGCATAAAATTTAATAAAGCTGCCAGTGGAGGACATTGGGAGGTGTCTGTTTTTCAAATAAGCATTGTGCTCTTGCTCAGTTGTACATCGGGGTCTCCCACTTCTCTTTCTTTACTGATTAGAGACAGTTTGCGCTGGTCTGTGAAGGGAGTAGTACACAGCGTTCTGCAAGACCTTCCGTTTCTTGGCAATTTCTTGCATGGAATAGCCTTCATTTTGCAGAATAAGAATAGACTGATGAGTTTCAGGAGAAACTTCTTTGTTTCTGGCAATTTTTTGCCTGTAATTGAATTCACAATTGCAAATATTCAACTAGTCCAAACAAGGCCAGTTTTATTGCTTCTCTAATCAGCACAGATGTTTTGAGCTGTGTTAACATAATTGCAAAAGGGTTTTCAAACGATCAGCTAGCCTTTTAAAATGACAAACTTGGATTAACAAATATAACGTTTCATTTGAACACACATGGTGTCCTCTTTACACGCCATTACAAATCTGCTATATTTCCAGCTCCCATACTTCACAACATAAAGTCTACACTGAATTTCTGTTCATTTGTAAGCTATCGTATTGGACAAAAACCTTTTTTATTTTGAAAACATGAACATTTGAAGCCATGGGGGGGAACCTGTAGCCATGGGGTGATGGGATTTTATGTGGAGTTAAGCAGAAGACAAGGGGTGTCCTATGAAAACTGCATGCACCGCGAATGACCTGAAGCCAGTAGCACATTAACCCTATACAGCCCCTCCTAATGGGTCCATTGGTTTCACTACTGATTCCAGGAGTACTATGACCCTGAGGACTGTAGGGTTCTGGCTGTACTGGTCAAACAGTGACTAAAATACATCCACCATAACACTTTTAGTACAGTGTAAAGGGAAATATGAAAAGACAGCCACCATCACCCCAGTGTACAATTTCTTCTTCCCTGAATCATGTAAAATGGTCATCTTGGTTTTTAGTTGTCTCATCTCTTGGATGGGAACCGATCACTGATTTATAGGCCCAACAACCTTGAGATCCAAATAACCCTTAATTTATACAAACTTCTCATCACTGACCAGTTTTCAGGGAGGGACACCAGGGAGGAGGTAAAAGAGGAGTGATGGTGAGTTACTGATGTGAACTCTCTCTCTGTCCCCGTTCCTTTCCACCGTCTACGTTCTGAGAGCCTCGTCGTGCAATAACTGTAAATCACCAAATGAGAAGAAATGATTTTGCAATTTCTAAAGGGCAAGAGAGTTCGAGCGATGAATTACAATGTATGGGGATCTAACTGAAGCAAAAGACTAATTAGAAGACATCAATAACCAGACGTGGAGGAGAGCTGTCCAAGGCCAGCGGACCAAAGGTTAATAGATAAAGGGATAGTGATCCAACTCTATGGCTTTTCAGTGACAACCGCTTTGACTCCGACTATTCAACGACTTTTAGCCATCCCCATGACACGTTGTCAAACTGGAAATCTATCATTTAAATTGCTATCTGTCAAGCATTTGTGTTCACGTTCGCATGTGTTGCTGGACTTTGTCTGAAATGGGTGCCAGGACCCTTTTAGTTTTTTTTCAAAGTACAGGAGTTTGACAACACTAAGGTGCTGCTACTCAGCCCCGATGGGCTCCATGTTAGACACTGTGAGTGTGAGAGTGGGTGTTGGGGATTTTTCTCAAATCAGGTGCTCTCTATCCTCCTGAGAATCAGCTATTCTTTTTTTGTCCACAGGACTGGAAATGTTTGGTCTGTTAGTCTTCGAGGGCTGCTGGTATATCTGAGCATGTACATGCCATTTTGGAAATAAGTACTTTTACCTTTGAGAGGACATTCTGTTTTTTTATGAACTCTATATTATTTTCCTGTTTGTTCAAAATGGCTGCCAAAACAATTAGCTCAGTTCATGGTAAGAAGCAAGCATGTGTTTGCGTGCTTTAATTTTATGATTTTGCCATTTAGTTGTTCTAGTAAGTATATAGCTCAAGAATAGTTCGTTGAGCTGTCAGAGCATGGTCAACGAACTATATACGGTACCACTTCACTGTTTTTACTTGTTTGGACTATCAATCAAATCCGTTCTTGTGTCAAATACAGTGCACAGACAATGAAATAATAATGCATGGCTTTTCAACTTTTTTGGAAATGTTTTTAGAACACACACCTTTAAAAATGATCTTTGTATATGTTTGGTCTCAGGAGGATGTCAGCTGGGCGGATGCGACGTTGGGGATTTCATACTTTTTCCTGTTGGTCTGACTGGATGAGCAAGCCACTGATAGTGTAGCTAATTATTAAATGTTTTCTCTGATCATAGTTCTTGGCACCTGAATTAGTTAATTAGTAAACGTTCTATCAGTGTACTAATTTTCTCCACAGTGAAATGGGGATCAAATCTCTGGGGTATTTTGGCAGCACAGGAAAAAGTGATTCTTCCACCACATATTCATTATAAGTGATTATCCTTCCTGATTTATGCATGAAACACTAGATACGGTTAATGGTTTGTGCATTTTGTAGGGTAACCAACACTCAGTGTGCAATCGATTAAGGTTACTAAATGTGTATGAAGCTTAATTTCCACCCAACAACATCCCTCATTGTTTCTGTATTCAGGAAGGCATCCACTAACAGACCACAGAATAGTAGCTATACATGCTCTATTTTACTTCAAGTGATTTTGTATTTTCATGTCCATTATGCGGCTGGTTGAGTCTGTGGTCAGAAGTTAAGGGATCTTCGAATCAACAGTCGAGTGCAATCTGAAATCACTCTGAGGGTTGCCATGACGTTCTTGTCATCAGAATGTGCATCAGAAGGGTCGTTCTTTCCAGTGACACTATTAAATCATATCAGATATCACACACTGACATGTACACATACATTATGTATAAAGCATATGCACACACACACACACGCTCACACCGCTGAGAGACTTTGACATTTATCAGGTGAGGGATTTTGTATTTACGAATCCGGAGCATTCGTTTTCAATGTGTTTGCGATTCAGATTTTTCCTTAAAATTTCTTCCTCCAGATTATCTATCAGATTCATATTTGTTGCATGTCTGTCAGAAAAAAGTAGCATTTTCCCCGTGCGCCCAGTGCTTATGTCCAGGTGTAACAGTCACCAGCTTTCTTGTGTGCCATAACTGGCAGGAAGTGCCATGTAGTCATCATGTGAATATTACAGTTTAAAAAGGTTACACATGTGTCTGATGCAGAGCTATAGTCTCAGGGAAACAATACAATATCCAATATACAAGAGAGCCAGACAAGCTGTGACAACATTCACTAAAACAGGACTCTACAGTGACCAAAGCATTTTATTTTATTGCAGACTCTGGTCGGATCCCCTGAAGCCCAAAAACTCAGAACAATTCACAAGGTAGAAATACCAGACTGTCTGAAGGTTAAACCTTTGCGGGGGTTTTAGTAAAAGGGTTTTGATGCAATCCAGTCGCTGGCAAAAACCACTCATAAAAAAATAACCTCTGCCATCTCGATCTCACTAGCGACTATGTTGCGTCAGCCATGCGGATAAAGTGGTGATGTAAGTCACGTCATTGTCCCTCTTTGTAGTTGAAACCAGACGTCATCAAGACCGGGGTGACAATGCAGTTAGAGACGAGAAATGGCCGGTGTATTTCCTGTCAGAGAGGATCACAAAACAGCTAGTAAACCAAGCAAGTAAACCAGGAAGCTGTGAGAGTACTGATGGAAAGTGAAATGGCCACCATAAATAATGTCATTGTGTTTACTATCCTTGTAAAAAAAGATTATGATGGAATACATTTGAACCCTGAATGTATAGTACAATGAGTTGACGGATATATTGTGGGTGACGGACAGACAGCACCTTAGCAAATAGGCCTTTCCTTAGTGCGTACATGGAGTTGTGAAGATAAGGTGTATCTGTTGTAGAGGGCTGACATATGGCAGTATTCCCTTAAAAGAAATCATTGCTGCCGCCTGCAAGAATAGCCAGCCTTGCACTTGATGACCTTGTTTAATTCACTAGCACACACTCTCAGCGAGAGACACATGCTAGGATGCGCACACGCACACACACACACACACACACACACACACACACACACACCGTCACACACAGGCAGGGATGAATGCGCAGACACACACCGGCCCTAAGGCAAGACGTATCCGTGTTATCAGCAACTAGAAGCCACAGACCACGAAGCCCTGTGAAGTAACTGGGGTGTGTTCGATGCTCCTCTCATGTTAATTCACATTTATCTGTGTCTCCCTCACAGACGCAGCAGCCTTTGCTTCCTTTTAGCGAAGAAAAGATCACAGGATGAAGAAGAACACAAAAAGAAGTCCCTCCTTTTACAGATGGCACAATGCTTCCATCCGTACCTCTCTGTGATCTCGATGCAGTGATACACTCATCATCTGGTTAATTATGATAGCGAGGATGGATCTGTCAGGAGAAAATGAGTTTCCCTCACCTCGGCTACGGTACTGGAGCGCTGATATAAAAAGAGCTCCTGTGAATCAAACCTAATTAAATGAGGATGGGCTGTGCAAGCTTATGGGGAGTGAGAGAACTAGCGGTCGGCGGGGAAGATGTGAAAACAAGTTAAAAGGATCCCGAGTTCGGAAAGAGAGAGAGAGAGAACCTGACTGGTGGGGATAGATAGAGAGAAAGAGAGAGACATTTACTGACTGGTGGGGATGTTCCAGTCATGGGAAGGAGCCAATCAGCTTTCTCTCTCCCTTGGAGTCGCTTGGCAACAACCTCCTCTGCAAAGGCAAGCTTCTCTCTGTGTGTGAGGAGTGTGTGCAGGCTTGTATGTGTGTGTGCGTGTCAGTCATGTGATAGCCAGTAAACGCCCACTTCTCTGTGTGCAGGTCAGGTATGAAATCCAGCTGTTTAATCTACTTTGATTGGTGTTAAAACACACACATTCATGTATAAAATCCTTGACCTGGCCTGACCTCTTTCATCCCATGATTGACAGATATATGGACTTCATCATGTATTTATAACAAAGGCCCTGCTGTAAGTAGACCTGAAAGTACAGGCCTAGTCTGTAGAGCTGGGACAGGAATATGTAATGAACATTTATAAGCTACAAACTGATATCACACATTGGTATTTATTACCTATTCATATATCATACACCACGTTCACGATATTGTAAGATATTGTGATCTCATTTGTAGATGAAAACCAAGAGCAAAAGGCGTTATAATGATATTCCTGTTAACCAGTTTAAGCCCTGGTTTAAACGCCACATGGAAATAAGAAGTCCCAATGTACTTAGCTGTGAATCTAAGGCAGTGGATGAATCAATGGTGTTTTTAAGTGCAACTTTATTAACAATGGCTTAGAGAGACAGCTCAGACATTTAACGAGGCCCCTACCAAGCTTCTAACGAGTAACTAAGCGTTAACATGCTTTTGGGAAAACAGGCCTTAAACAGTTCTTACTCTGTCTGTGTATTTATATACTGTATGTTAACAGCTCGCGAATCGAGCTTGCGTCACGTGTACATATCGGAAGCGCAATCACGGAAGGCTGAGCAATGGGAGTGAACCTCTGAGGAACACACGGATTATTGCATCTTAAAGATCATTCACAAACCTAATGCTGCATCAGTGTCATAGGCTAATGTGTGAAATTTAACACTGAATGTACTAAGATGAACGTGTCTCAGTTAATCAAAATCCAAACATGTCTTTTCAATTCATGACTCCCTTTTACTAAGCAAACAGGATGAGTCTTCGAAGACTAATTAGCCTTTATGTAATATCAGAAATGATTGGAAAGCCAATGCTGTGGTTAATTAAACATTAAGATGCAGCTTAAACTGTCAATAGGCGCTTACCGTCCAGACTATTGTCGTGCTTAAACAATTAGATGCTGACAGTTTAATACTTAAGACGTCGCAGTTATGCCTGAAATCGACCCAAAACCAAGGAGTGTGTGTTGAGCTGGTTGAGAGTGAATGTAGGAAACCAAGGAGTGTGTGTTGAGCTGGTTGAGAGTGAATGTAGGAAACCAAGGAGTGTGTGTTGAGCTGGTTTAGAGTGAATGTAGGAAACCAAGGAGTGTGTGTTGTGCTGGTTGAGAGTGAATGTAGGAAACCAAGGAGTGTGTGTTGAGCTGGTTGAGACTGAATGTAGGAAACCAAGGAGTGTTTGTTGAGCTGGTTGAGAGTGAATGTAGGAAACCAAGGAGTGTGTGTTGAGCTGGTTGAGAGTGAATGTAGGAAACCAAGGATTGTGTGTTGAGCTGATTGAGAGTGAATGTAGGAAACCAAGGTAGCCTACGTCAAGCAAAGCACTTAACCTTGCCAGCCAACACTCGATTTTCATTCAGTTCGTTTCACCGTGAATTCTGCATTCGGCTCAACCATAAGAAGTTTTAAAGGGTAGACGACTTTCTCACTCATCGACACATGAAGGCAATATAATTGTGTTCAACAGTATATACCAAAAATAAACTCCAGTGTTTTCCCTGTATCTGTCCCCTCCTGCCAGGGAGGCTGTTTTTTGGACTCGGAGACAGTGTTTCTAAAGGAGAGATAAAGCCGTGTTCCTGCGGCGGCCTTGGCTCCGCTGCCAGGAAGCTCGTTGGCTCGTGCTGCTCTTTCACAGGTGTCTTCCAATACACACTGGCCTCCAGTCTCTGTTAGCTACACACAAACAGTTGTCAGCCTCAACGGGGGCCTGTGTGTGTCACTGGCCTTCATCACGGGTGAGAGAGGGGGGAAGGGGGGTGACAATGTGTACATGCAGACGTCTCTGGTCTGGGAGAACCGGATCTACGCTGTGTCTGTGATCTGCATTACAAATGGGCAACACTTCACTGCATTTTAGGTCAAGAAACGTTATGTGTTAATCATATGTACATCAGGACTGATGGGATGCTCTTTTAAAAATTGGATTAGTTCAACAAACCGTTTCATTGGTTTGTTAAGAGATCATTTATCAGATTAACAAAATGATGTGTTTTTCCCTCAGTAATATGCGTGGAGTGAAAAAACAGATAAGGAAGATTATAATAAATGTACTTTACTTCAACAGAGCTCTTCATTTCCAGAGTTTTAGTATACTTAAATGTATACATGACATTCAGTTCAGTGGTAAACACTTGCCATCTGCTGGTAGTAAATAAAGCTACATTTGACTTTCCTCTAAAACGCTGTAAATGCTAAAGAAATAAAAACACAAAATACATAATTCTAACATTATCATACACAGTATTTAACTATGTTTCTTTGATAAATAACACTCTTAATACACTCTTTCGCTTTCTCACATAATTGAACCTAGAATCAGAAAATGAGAAGACGACAGACACAGTCACAGTTTCATGTCCTCAGAAAGTACATCATGTTTCTAACCAGGACGGGTCCATTTGAAATGTGCTTCTTCCAAGTGGGCCAAATGTCAGCAAAGCAGACGGTGCACAGGCAAGAAAGGGCCTTCTAATTTCTTCCTTAGAACTGCTTGTGAGGGTGACGTTCTCTCTGGTGAACAGTTTCAATATCCATGTAATGGATTAGAAGTCAGGTTGTCCTGTGAGGGTCAAGATGCAGACTGAATGGGAGTGCTATCTCATTATGATCACTGGCTCTGGCAGAGGTCAAAGTACTGTTAGGTGAATCTCTAAAACTGTCTCCTCTGCATCCATGGCATCTCGGCTAAGAACAACACAAATTACAAAGACGGACGGATCGGTATGTTGTGTAGCATTTACTGTATTTAGCTGATATTTGTTTTGTGATGTAGAGCTATAGCATGTAATGTAATGTCTTGGTTACCCTTGTAAGTGTAGGCAGACAGCACCAGTCTTAGCAGCAGAGCCACAATCAGCAAGGTGAGGATGGACATGAGCCCAGGTTAAGTGAATGATATCTCACCACCCTCCAGTTCATCACAGGGGTGTTTGTTGAGGTAGACGGACAGGCAGGTTTGTTTGTCCGGTTGACAAGTTATTAAGAAATGAGTTATGTTCTGGAGACATCTCTGCCCAGAATAATAAGTGTGACAGTCAGACTAATCAAGATATACTGACACAATCTTGATTGATTGTCTGTAAATTAGGTGGAAATATATTTGTATACTTTTGCCAACCTCCCTCTTTGTAGGCCAGTCTTTGCTCCTGTCATTCGTCCATTTTCTTTATCCTGGGTGGGTGTGTCCTGAAAACGCATTGGCTTTGCTGAAACCATGCAGAGGGGAGAGTCAGGACCAACTGTTTTATTCAGAACTCTTAACACTTGTTTGTTTTTGTACACTATGACCTGTACAGATTGATTACAAAGTGAAAAAAATATGATAACAAGGCAAGAGTCACACCTACAGCACCAGCAGGACTGCAGCGTTCATTCATCACTCAATCTGGCAACACTGACTTCAGGCACATGAAGGGTTGGGATCAAAAGCATTGGGGTCAGCTCTACCACATTCAAGAGATGATTTAAATGAAAATACATCCCAGGCTATTCCTTTTCAGTTTGACAAATCATAAAATTTCTATTATGTTTTCATACATTTATTAGACTTTTGAATTGACTGACTATAAATTAAATGGACCCGGATGTGGAGAATATTATTTCCTGGCCTCATTCTATGGCTTATTGATAATGTTTTAGTGTATACAACACTTGCAGAATGCATACATTCCTATCTATGTCTGTATCTAACACTGTGGATTAATGTCAATGAGGAAAGATAGGCTGTGCAGAATGTTCAGTATATATGAAATGTTTCATTTGTTTTGATGGGTTTGTGAATACTCAACACACCCTAAAATATTTCCACCTTGCATATTTCCTTCTGTAAAAGTGTTAGTAGGACTTTGAGAGAGCATACATTTACCTATACAAGTGAAACTATAAATGGAAGTGTTTTAGTGTTTTTGCACTGACTTTCCTGCTAGCTACTTCATTGAGTAAACTGTATTTATTATTACTGGGTTGTGTGGATGTCCCATCATTTATCTTCACATGCTCCAAATGGAAAAGCCACACAACAGCAACCGGCGTCAGCCCTTGCCAGTAAGCATAGATGTAATTCTTCCTTTCAAACCGATGACAGATGCTACACTGCGCGTGTTGCGTTGCGTCCGCTGGCAGTGTCCGAGCTCAACAATCGCGGTGTTTAAATTCCTAATGGCTGACATTTGGGTTCATTTTTGTAAATGAAAATATTGAGTGGAAAAGAAGTTGATAAGCAACTTGGTGCAGTAGAGCTGAAGAGTAAGGCGTTCTGGAAAACAGCGTTTTGTGATGTGAATGTTACGATTGCAGAGAGCCTAAAGGCTAGCGCTGGCTAGTTGTACCCCTGCCCCGAAAATGTGACAGACACAGGTGGCTGGTCCCCCTAACACTATGGAGACATGCATGGCATATCAGCCACAGCAGCCAGCCATTGCATAGCTCAGCCCTGTGACTTGACAAGAGAACCCTCCTCTCCCGTTTCTGGAGCCTGGTTTACAGCATCTGATTTAAAGGCACTCAGCACTCGCCACCATGAAGGGGTTCAGATCAGATATACGCTATACCATTCACCCAGGACTGTAAAAGCAATGCATGGATCTCACAGTGTTTACATCCATCAGTGAGAGCTGACAACACAGGACAGAGAGCCAGGCCCTCAGAGGAAAATGTGAGACGGGAGGTGTAAAGTGCTCTGCAACAAAACATTGCTAAATCAAACCAAACTTTATTTATACAGCACATCTACGGTGAATGCATTTCAAGGTTTCTCTCCCACATACACATTTGTCATTGTGACATGCAGTGGAGCCTGGCCCCAGGGCTTTGTGTTTACAGGGTGGGCTGTGTGTGCATGCGGTGGGAGGGGGAATGTTGTTATACCTGTTTTTGGGCTTGCTAGGCTGGTTGTGGATGACTGGTTGCCCAGGGGGACTAACCAGGCAGGGTAATGACTTACTCACAGCTTTGGGAAAGGGGAAATTTGTCGGTTTTCACGCAAGCACATTTTAGCTTTGCATTTGAACCCACTTCTTCGAATGGATTAGGTGCAAGGAGCTGCCACAGTAAGCACCCTGGTAGCGATTACGTTCAAATGCTTTGGGCAGGGACAGAACAAGTCTTCACCTTGCAGGGTCAGGGATTTATTTTGTTTATCGTGCTTTCAAATAGAAAGCTTGGTCCATATTAAAATAGTAAAATGCTTAGAACTGTGGCGATTACCTGGTCTGTATAGATCCTGATTGGGTTTGGTTTTGAACACTGACTAGGCCAGGTGTTCCCAACACCTTTGTGAGGGTTACAGTGTATACATTTAAACTAGATTGAACCACCACACAACATAGCAGCTGCATATTAGTTCACCAAGGAAACAGTGGGTGGATGTGAAGTAACCTCAGATACTCATTGAAAATATTAAATTTCCAATGTTTTTAACAGGCACAGACTTTGTTAAAGCCTCAGCGGGGAGCTTATTCCACCATTTGGGTTCAATGACAAGACTAAGCAGTTTGAGAGTCATCTTCAAGCGGCTCTAGGTGCGCTTTAGCTCCATCTCCTGGACGGATGACCTAAGAGTTCCGTTACAGAGCAAAATTCACTGTTCCTTCATTTATTCAACATTTTCTAATGTCCTTTGCCAGAAAAGAGCCCATAAAACATCACACTACAACCACCATGCATTACCTTTTAATATGGTGTCAACACTGTGGAATGCAATTTTCGGTTTTCACCAAACATGGTGGTGGTAGTGGGATGTTTTAAGGATGCCTGGCTGTCTCAAGTCTTGTGTAACTTACCACCCTTTCCCAGCATTACCTGGGGGGGAGGTGACATTGAAGAGAATCAGATTTCCTGGTCTGATAGCACTCCAGGTACACCCAGACAGTTTAGGAATCTTAGCTTGCTGTGAACTTCTACTCTCCCAAATCTACTGGTGCAATATGACAGGGCAGTAGATTTAGATTATAATATAGCTTTTGTTAGTACATAGATATAGTGAAGACTGCAGTATTGGCAATAGAGTGGAAATGTAATCAGTAAAACCAGTCTAGACAAGAGAACACAGTCAACCGTCTGATGCCATTTGCACCAACTCTGCAACATTCCAAAGCTGCTTCTTTGGATCTGACTGACAGAGTTACTGATAAACCCTCAGAGAGAAAGAGCATATTTGTTGTAGGGTTTCATGTAATCAGAGAATAGTGAGTCCATGGACTGACTGATTTACCCTTGTTAATATATCACACACCTAACATGCACCAAATGCCATCCATTGAATCCTCACCCATTTCTTTTCAAAACTTTCAACACAGATCCAAATTTTCAAAATACATCCATGAAACCCCTGACTTAAATGTTAAAATCAAAACATGACTCAAAACCAAAACTAATTCGTTCTCAAAATCAAAAAATGCTTTCAGATCATACCCACAATCAAAAAATGCTTTCAGATCATACCCACAGTCAATCTATAAACACTACAGAGCATTCATTAGACACTACATAAAAATGGAACACTGCATCCATTTTTTTTTAATTGTCATCATTTTGCAATAACATTTATAATAATCACTACTGTGTTTAGTGAATATTTTGAAGTACTGCAAGTGATACAGTATTGCACGCCTGTATATTCAGCAGTGGCATAAAAATACTGTAGTCCACTGCAAAAACCCAACGATCAAGGACAATTAAATGATAAGCACATTACAAAACTCAAAAATGTGCAACTGGAAAATCTAAGTCAGTGAGAAATTGACTCTAAATCATGTTTGTGCTGGATCTGGCCAGAGGACACTTCCTCCTCACCCACTACTTCTGACACACTCACCTGCTCGTCCACCACCTTACATATACTCTTCTCCTGTCACTCAGATCGGTGCCCCCTGAACGGAGTTCCATTCTGAACAATTGGTTTGATCACATCATTCGTTGTGTGAACTAGTGGGTTAATGACAACTATGTTGCTGTTAACTTTTGCCGTCTGTGTTGACCATACTGCAAGAAGTGCATCACAGTGCAAAATGTGATTTAGTGAGTGAGAATGTGTTTAGTTTCAGGGTGAATGCAATTCAGTGTCTAACAACCAGAATTAGTTTAAGGATTATCCCAGACTGACTGATTTGACAAATGGGTTTATGCCAGACAACCCCTTTCTCTAAACCAAGTTCTCTTGTTTTAACAATGCAGAAAAACTATAAAGGGAGAAGCGAGGCTAACTTGTGGGGTGACTGTTGTCACAGAAAAATGTGGCCAGGCTGGTCACAGGACCCCTGGGGAGCTATCTGGTGCAGGACCCTCAGCTGGTACTACCCATTGATGCCACTTGGGGTGGAATGACATGACAGTGCTATAGTGGAACGCTGATCTTCCAGTCGCTTCATCGATCCATCACAACCCATTTCTCTGACAGACCGCTGTATGCTGACAAATGACAGCACCGATGCGGGTGCTTTGCCAGTCAGTGGAGGGACTCGCATGGGAATTCACACATTTGAGGGTGAGTGGAAACAGCTGTGGGATGGCCATTAGCAGGCAGCCATCGACCCCATTAACACTTCCTGGTTTAGTGGTCTTCACATCAAAGTGCCAAATAAAACAGCAGCAGTTGGTGTCCAGATCTCTGATTAGCCAAATATGATGAGTCGTTGGAATGCCGTAGGTCAATTATCAGGGTCATAAATGGCAGTGTTGAAAGAGTTTTCCAAAGCACATTTTTGGGACCAATTTACAAAGCAAAGCAGTCATTACATTGCAAGTGACAATCCGCAGCCTACCAGACTTTGCACCATGACGTCAATAAGCACCCATTCTTGACAAGTCATCCTATTCTACTCTCCAAGAGTGAAGTGCAGCCTGTAAGAAAGTCATTGGAAACACTGTCTTTTGTCTATGTTCCTGTCCAAACTGACGACAGTTCAGGCTGAACTGAAATTCCAGGCTTCGGTAGATTCATGAAAACCACTTACCCAAAGAACAGGTCTTCACTGTGGATGCATATCCTGTGCTGCACTGTTAAATACACATCGCAACACAAACACTGCATCCTCAGTACACACACAGAGACAGAAGTGTCAAGCAGTGCCCCTAGAGGGCAGCAGGTTGCCTGGTGGAGAAGCACATCAGGCCAGTAACTGAGCCTCCAATGGAAATCTGAGGTGATACTAAAATCAATCTGCCATTGTGCCCCTGAGCAAGGCACTTGACCCTTATTGTCCCTTTAAGTCCCCCTGGATAAGACCAAAGCAAAGCAACAATTTTACAGCCATGTAAATTAACTGCAACCTTTTCAACAAAAAAAAAAAAAAGCATGCCAGAATGTCAAGGCAGTTTCCAAGGCAACTGTAAAATTGCTCTTCCTCAGATGGAGTCAGATTGCAGTCAAAACTGAGAAAACAGAAGAAATGAACCAATGTCCATTCAGCAGAGTTGCTATTGGTCTCCTGTACTGCTTTTGTGATGACACACATCAGCTTTCATTTTCACACATGTTCACTTTATTTAGGGTTCTCACTTCACTAGACCTAACAAAATACAAGACAAATTCCCAGGGTTTGGAAAAAAGGGTGGGGGTCATATGCTGTCAACTAAGTAGTGCAACTTAAATATACATACAATGTTAAGGGAACACATTTACAGCAGTAACTAAGCACACTTTTCAAATGACAGTATTCACTAAATAATGGAGAGGGTCAAACTCAGGCCCTGGCATCTTATATGGAGAAATGGATGTCATTTGAAAAGCTTTTTGTCTATAAGTTACATGATTATTAATATGTACAAATACATACCACGTCAACTGGTTAAATTAATGTGTAACAAAACAATGGTCAAACAGTACAAAAGGGAAGGATGGACCCACTGGATTACATCAGAACTCGCCGACGTCAACCCTCTTGTCTCTGAACTTGTTCCTGGCCTTAGTCCGTGCCTTGAATGCTGCAGCATTGTAGAGATGCTGGAAGAGAAAACGCAAAATGACATCCATTTCTCCTTTTTCAATAGATCCTCGCGAACGTCATGACAATAATGCAACTGACCGTGAAATGAGTAACTGATTGGGAAATTAAAGGGACGGCGCGGCGTTTTGTATCATTTCAGACACTAGTTTTAACAGTTATTCTCAGGAGGCGTGGCCCGCGCGTCCTATATAAGCCCTGTCAAGCGGTCGTGCTTTTCAAACGCCGGCCGCGTTTATTGTGCATTGTGACAAATTCAATTTGTACAATGTCAACTGGCTATTCAAGGAAGAGCCTTGCGGCCCAATAGGGGAACGTACCCTTTCGAAGCGCGAGACTTTCATGGACTTCAGCGTTGTCGCGTCAACGAGCACGGGTGGTCCCAGTTCAAACACGTCCCGGATGAACTCATTGGCCTGCAGGTGGTAGTTCATGCCAGAGCCCACAAACTCCCTGAAGGCATCATAGGTCCTCTTCCTCACCCAGCTGTCGATGGTCATACGCTCTGTGCTGAAGCGGATTGTCTCACTCTGGAATTCCCCCTCCTATATCACACACAGGTAAACACGGTTTTATGCCCCACAACACATCTGTAAATGCCAAGGGTGTGTTGGATACACAATACATTTATCATAGAAGATATTGCTGGTGATGATCGATTCATTTGGTTGCTTAGGATCAGCTCTTGTAATTCTGAAATGTAAAAAAGGCTTTACCACACGTCACAAATAAAATGTGACTTGTTCTGCGGTCCGTAACACATTCCAGTCCAGATTAAATGTAAATACAATTATCAACTGGAATAAAATGGAGCATGAAGAGTTTGGCACAACCATAGTGAGGTGTAGTTGATGTCATCGATACCAAAGACCCACCCCAAAGCAAACATCTCACACAACAAATGAGTCACAACTTAAACAAAAATCCCGACAGCTTCCCGGAATCTTGACTGCACTCAAACTGCTCAATGAAACACCACCCACAACAAAATCTCCAAACTGTTCCCTGGAACTCCCACTCCACAAACAAACCAAAAAGTTCTAAGATCAAATTGGTAAATGATGACTAATAAGTGGTTGAGGATGTCTTTAGGGTACATACTGGCAATCATTTACAGACTGGCGAATACAAAGGTTTGGTGATAACAGTAAATAGTGTTCTGCTGACTCACCTCCACAGCCTTGAGTACGTCCCTGAAAACAGACCTCTGCTTCCTCTTGTCTGTCTTGGCACGGTGCTTGTTGCAGTCAGTGGCCAGAGAGCTCAGCTTGTCACACAGAGGCGCCCAGTCCTCATACTCAAACTCCTAATGGTGGGGGTGAAATGAGCTCAGTCAGTCACAATTACAATGGGTTCCGGAAATTTACTGTGCAAATTAACGGCAAACAAACTACAACAATAATTCAGTGCTCAGAGAAGCGACCCAGATTTAGAAGCAGACATATTAGATGTTTTTTGTGGGGGAATAGTGTCCACTTACAGGGTCCATGTCCCGGGCCAGTTCAAACAGCAGAGCGATCGTCTCGCCCGCCGCGATCCTCATGTGAACGTTATCGTTCTCCAACAAACGGGGTAGTTTGGGCAGGTGCCTGAAAGACAAACGCGCGTTTAGGTAAAACGAGTACGCGTTCCTCCTCGCGGTGGCGGTTGACCCGGGCGAGACAGAGACAACCTACTTGTGTGTGATTGCTTTGACCTGGCTGCTGGTACAAATGGTGAGCAGCAGGGCCCAGGAGAGGAGGGCATTGGTGTGGAGCAGGGTGGTCTGGGGGTTCAGGGAGGGCCGACTTCCGTCCTCCCTCACGTAGGATCGTGTGAACAGGCTCTCAAAGCTCTCCATGGTGGAATATACGTCCTGGAGACACAATGGACAGGAAGCGGTATAAGTTTGTCTTACCGCAGTGTGAGGTTCTGACCTGATTATATAGATCATGTAACACCCAGAAATTACCCACATACCAGGATGTCATCTTCTGCCACTAGCGTACACAGGCCCAAACTAGTCGCACACTACAAAAGGAACAAACGAGTGCTCAGTGAGTCAGCCCAAAGCAGTAGAATCATGACGACAGGGTTGGGAGTCAGACACTCACGGCTTGTCTGGCTTGGATGTTGGCCGATCCGTCGAGCAGGATGTTCTTGAAGACTGGTTTGAGGGTCTTGAACACCTCCTCGCTCTCGATGCCCGAGCCCAGCTGAATACACAGGAGACAAGCCAGGGACGCCGCCGCGTGCTGTTCCTCACCTTTACCTGGGGGGAGGGGTTACAGTAACGGCTGAACACTTTAATAGGACAACGCGGCTGTTCGTCCGCTCATACTCCCTGGGACTGGAGGACGAGGAATGGTGACTGTGAGGAAGGACCTGAAGTAGCAGTTCTAGTCACCTTTCTTGAGACAGCGCTCAATGCTGTCTGCGATGGTCGTCCTCCGGTCCGAAATGAACTCGTACAGGATCCTGGTCGCCATGGCGGCTTTCAGTCCGTCCAGGGCTCCTTGTCTGGTCTTGGCACTATAGACAAGGGAGGGTTAACAGTCAAGGCCTAATGTGATTCAGTGACGTTAATGCAATCTGATTCCAAGTCCTTATCAGCAGGAACCTGCAACCGGCCGGAGAGACACCTGGTTGGCACAGGATGATTGCTTGTTGTTGTAGGTCCCTTTGACACAGTTCTAACCCTACGACATTAGCAAGTGCCTTTTTCTGAAAATGATACAAGTGAAACCTTCAGAACCCGTTGTCCCTGTGGGGTGGGGGATTTTAGTCTCACCTCTTATCCAGCGTGCTGTCAATATAAACCTTCAGCTTGTACTGGAAGTCCTCCTGGGCTGCCTCCTCAACAACCTCCCCTCCTGCACAGAGGGACAAATATGGACTTGGTACTATGGCTTCCCTGTTGTGAGGCTGTAAACGTTTAACCACTGACAACAGCAGCGCAAGACAACTCGAAGGCTGCACGGGGTTCAACACAACGTGACAGGTCAACTGTGTTTTGTGTGTCCCCCGCGGGGGTGTCGACTGCCCCCTTACTGCGCACGCACCTTCGTCTGCCACACTGAGGGCGTCGCTGAAGCTGCTACAGAGGCTGAGGCCATCGATGGAGGCGTCCTCATCGCTGAAAGGCTGCACCGCGCCATTCTGCCCCCCTGAAACCCAAAACAAAATGGTAAAGAATAAGAGGATAATTGAGACGTACATTGAGCGCTACAATCAGTGTACAGTTACACCAGCAAGTAGTCATTGAAACCGTAACGTTCAGAGTTAGAGTATAACATGGGGGGTAGGCGAGACTTGTATTCAATCAATTGCGGTTTTAGCAGCACATTTCTTATTGCAGGCAGTAGCCTACATGTACTTGGTAGTGGTCTGAGAATGTGTTTGTCTCCAAGCAGTGGTCAGAAAAGTTAAGAATCCAAATGATTAACACTAGGTTAGCGACAGTCATTTGGATTCGTTAATAATTGCATTGCTAACCCAAATCTAATTCAAAGCTGGAAATGAATGTTAGTTGATATACTTCAAGTGAAAAACAGCATTGCCCAACAACAGGGCTGACAATATGTGTGAAATGACAAGGAAGCTTAGAAACGACATGGAGTCCATGCTTTGGAAGGACTAATGGCATCAAATAATTGGATATAACTTTCTTGGACACAGATACAAGAGCCGAGAGACTGGCACTTTAGAGGTTGGTTGAGTTTTGGATAAATTCTTGTTGTTTTTTCACAGTTTCCATAGTCAAATAATAAAAATGATTTAGAGGGTTGGTTGTGTTTTTGTAAGCATTTAAGGCAAATCAATAGTTATTACGTTATTAGACTACCGTAGTTCTACATTTAATGAAAAATATTAGGCAAGGCATTTTGTACACTTACATCCATCTCAACGTCATGCAGACGTGCTTGATTAACAACAAACCAGACCGCTGATATTCTGAGATATGTACTTAATGTTCCCTCCCCTTAAAGTCAAGGGCACCCTGCGCCTAGTTTTTTGCTGACTGAAAAAAATAGCACAACATATTATTGCTCCCGGGTGGGTTGCTGGCCAGGCATTGACAGAATCTAAACCCAGCTGGTGCAGCTGATAATTAAAAGACTTAATGTCTGGGGAGGGCCGAACACGTACAGGGTTTTCTCTGCCTTGTAACAATGATCACGTGGCAATCCATTGCATTGCTCCTTTACACGCTACAGTACTGAACAGCTGATTGTATAAAGAATAGGTTGTCGACACCAGCCACATGGCGATACTTTAAAATCAGAAATATCTGTTAAACTTGTTATATGGGTAGTCAAACTTAATGTTGTATTATATTGTACTTCCAAACATCATGGGCTGTAGGTCCGAAGAAAACAAGCTTGCCATAAAGTATCAACTATGAAAATTAGCCAGTCAGCGGTTTTAACATTGGTTTGATAGCGAATTAGCTAATTTAATAGTTAAATTCCGTTTGAGACGCCATCTAGACTATATCGTTCGCGGCAAACCCATATGGTGTCTTAGAATAATCGTCCTACACTACGTTTACATTTGGGAATAAAAAGTGACGCTGTCGTATATAAAAAATATGTTAAAAGGATGCCAGAGGTCTTTTTATAAAAGCACCGTGGATAACGCTATCGAATCGGCTTTGGTCTGATGTCAATCCAATACAGGCCTTGACGCCACAATACCTTTTTGTAGTCTGGTCGACATAACAAGTCCTTGAATACAACTTGCACGAATCATGCATAAAACTACAAATCCTACAATCCATAAAGCTCAAACCACGAGAGAGGCCCTAAAAACCGGTCTGTAGCGGCTTGCTTACCCCTGGAACTTCTTTTTTTGGTCCTTGGCATGTCCGTGCATATAAATATGAAAATGAGCAGAAATCAGCCAATACACGACCAGTTTTTATTAAACTGTCTCATGAATTGACAATCTTCCCGTGGTACGGTAGTGAGAAAGGAATTAAAAGCGGTCCTGGAGAAAGTCTGTGTGCGAAGACGATACATTTTCCCTCTAAAACAACTAAAGGGCTGTGTAATGGCGCAAGGTAGTAAGTATTTATATGACGGACATGTCACATGATAAAACGGGGGTATCCCTCATCGTCGGCGACCAATCATTCTGCTGAAAATAAGTGCATGACGTACTATGTTTGGCATTGGTCATTTCAGAGACTGTACATAGAGGAGATATCCAAATCGTACAGTCGCCGACATATTTTTTTATATATTTTTATATTTTCAGAAGGCCTGCTGATAATTTCCATCTCTGCGTTGAATCTCACTGGAATTGTTTTGATGTTGGTGGAAAAAAAACGAGAAGACAGTACGTAATCGTTGGTGCGGAGAAAATAAATAGAGTTATAATCATGTAATAAATACGTTTCTTATTTACCAAAATACGCTTATTGTAGAGGTAGCCATTACTGCCCGTACGCCCATGCAGTTTCAGAAAAGCTCAAAATTAATAACACAACCACACTCAGGACATGCTTTAATTCTTCTAGTATTATTGTCGTGAAATATGTGTTCTTAATAAACGTTTTGTTAAATTAATTAAAACAGCAGATGTGTTAAAAAGATTGGAAGCAAAAACGTTTATGCTGTTATTCCAAAATCCTGTTTTATTAGATTGTACAATACATTTGATAGATTTGGTAGAATACATTTTATGTTAATTTATAATTTCACTTATGCCTAAGTAACTGGCTGATGAAAAAAGGCTTGCATTTTAAGTTTTATGTTGTCTTATGAACAGGATACACAAGGTCTGGACCATTGTCAGAACTGACCTATGGCCTCCAATATATGCAACTGACTGGCGCTGCCATAAACAACTTGCTATTATAAAAAACATATATGACATTGCAATAGTTGTTCCTCCACAATGAACACCATCCTCCATTTAAACCAAGTGGAGAAACTTCAGTCAGGATACCATGGATGGCTGAAATCAATCAATTACTGGCTTGCTGGCAGTCAGCGCATAATGGAAAAAGTTTTTTTCACAAACTGATACAGGTTAAGGTGATAAATAAAGATCAACAAAATGCTCTGAAATAACATTTTATGTTCCTACACTATAACTGCAAAATATAAACAAAAACTGCATTTACACAAGTCCCCATTCAGGGTGACTACCCCTTCACATTTATTTTCCAGTTGACCAAATTTCCAGCTATAGTCTGAGCAAGATTTATCATCTGGAAAGAACATTATAAGTAATTGTCTGCTGTCTTCATTTCCAGAAAACAACGCCTTCATCCAGACCCTTCCAATCAGCCAGAGCTTCTAAACGGTTCTCTTCATTCGGGTTCACCTTTATCAGTACAACTCAGTGACAACTCCAGCCCAGTCCGTTTCCACCCCAGTCCGTCTTGGTGCCTCTTGCTTTGTGCCCACTGCACATCATCAAAAACAGCTGAGGAACATCAACCTCTGCCCCCTCTTGTATTCTTTTTGTTGAGTCAGCCAATGAAGGTAAGACTTACTCTCATTTCTAACACCAGTCGGAAGATCACATTCATGAAACAGATAGAGATCATTAACACTGGGTATCTTCTCTTATACCTGTTACTTTTCACTCTGTAATGTCATAATTTGCTGAGCCTAACTCTGTCTGCTATGGCACTATTTTGCTTCTACTTGTACAGGGTCAACAACATACATTTTCCTCAGTAGAAGGACAATGTGGCCTGAAAAACCCCTGTTACAGCAGTATACTTGCATGTACGTGTCTCCGTAGTCACAAGAGTATTAGTCACCAATACTCGTGTGTGTGTGTGTGTGTGTGTGTGTGTGTGTGGTAACTGAGGTATTTTTATCACAAGATAGACATGATTGGACACATGTCCAAGAAAAATACTTTCATGTTTTTAACTGTTTTGTTTATGTTGGCATTTTAAACATTGATTCGGGGTGACTTGAGGTCACAGTCACACAAGGCTGTGAATTACAACCTTCGGGTGAGAATGCAAATAGGGAGCTGGATAAATAGATAAAATAGCTGTGTCATTGTTTTGTTTCTCTAAACCAGTATGCTTTTCTTGTTGATGTGTCATCACTATAGTTTTCCTGTTTCAAAACGACCGCAAAGCCTGCTTTCGATTTAACAATCGGGTTTAAGACTGACGTCTACGGAAGACAAGGATGTTAATAGCTGCAAGGTGCGGCTTACGGTCAGAGCCTGGAAGAGAGCGCAGGGCAGCAGTAGCACGCTGATATACTGAAGGCCTGAATCGGCGCCCGGCACAGACGAAACTTATGTAAGTAGACCAAACTTTTCATTTTAAGTTACCACGTGTAAATTAACTTTTTTGTTAATACTACTGCCAAATCCTAGTTATCAAGTTGGGTTTAGTGAACATAAGGTCTACGTGCTAGATATTTCCTTAGTCTCCACTGTCTGATGTCATTTGTCAAATATTAATGAAGACAGTTCAACAAGTTCAGCCGGGATCTGTAATCGAGGTTAAAAACTCATTCAGGCTTACGGTATTTGTTTTAGAATGAAAACACTGGTCATTCTTTTTTAACATGTATCATAATTACTTAATGTATTTTGTCTTGTATACTCGAATTAGCGCTTTATTGGCTAGGCATATAACCTTGGAACCAATTGGTGTAGGACTTGAATGAATGAATGAATGAAATAAACGATTTTCAAACAACTGAAAATCTCTGTTTCAACTGAATTTTATAATTGAATGGTCACAAGAAAAAAAACAAGCCTTGGCATGTTTTTAATGTGATTATAAATGTACGAATGACGTCAAAAGTCATTTTGTTGACCAATTTATGAATACGAATGTTCTTTTGGTGCGCTTTTCTTTGCATTTCACCAGGATTGTACTGTTCACATTCATTAATGCTTTTAGGTTTAATCTGATTTAGGTTTGTCTGATTTGTTGCTGCAATACACTTTATGTCGTGGTTTGTTTGTGTGTTTGCATGTTTCCAGAGAGATGTCAAACAGCAATGCCAGTAGTATTGCTAAAAGCAATTCCAATGCTAATGGGAGTGCCAGCAGTGGGCTTTCAGAGGATATGAATGGCATGGAGGACACTGAAGAATTCAGGATGCTCAGGGCATTTAACCAGAGGAGGAGACCCAATGACACAAACATCCACTTGGGTGAACCAGCAATTGGCATAGAAACAGTTGATGGCCCTGCGAACACACCCAAAAAGAAGAAGAAGAAAAAACTGTTGCGTTGCTTTAGTTGTGTCCGACCTCACACAGACACAGATGAACAATCCAGACCAACATCAACCGCGAACTTCAGATGTATGAGTAGCGGTGAGTTTGAGTCAGGGGTTTGCAGGTTATGGATTGTTCTTTGGCGTGTGTTGATACAATAATATCAAGTGATTTGCTGTCATGCCATGCATACTAGTCTGTCTCTGCCTGTCTGTTTGTACTTCAGGGTCAGTGGAAGAAAATGAGTTGAAGAAGGTTGCTGACCAGTTGACTCAGATTGTTGATTCAGCGAGCTTTAGTCATGGGGACCTGGAAACCGATGGAGAGAAAGGTAAGAGGCCATGTTCTACCCATTAGAAACCCACAGAAACCCAACTGAATTTGTTAGGGACAAGTAACCTGTTCACTAAAAAGTTTACTTTAATTTTGCAAAGAATTTGACTTATGTCCCCCAATTTGGATTGCTTCATTATTACAATAAATTCTCATATTTTTCCTGATAATCCACATGAAAGACTCCTGGAATCAGGATGATGTGTGTTTCTTTTTTGTGTTGGATCTTGTTTAACTTCTGACCTTTTACCCCCTTACCATGTTCTCTTACAGATGCTGTAGAGAGAGTGGTGGGGTTGCTGTTGAGAGAAACCGGAGACAAACTCAATGATGAGGTAAAGTATGGCAGGAAATATCCATTGGTATAAGATGTTACAGCATTATTGTGAAGTTCTGCATCTGTCCACTTGGTGTCCCCACTCAATTGGCTATCTGAATGACCTTGTTTAAGGCTCTTGCCCAAACCATGTAGGAGCAGAAAGAGATGCTGGGGCTTTTTATTATTTCAGGAAAGAGCATAACAAGGCGTTGACCTTAAAAATACCTGTTGGGAATAGTGCATAAACAAACTCTGTCCTGTTGCTTTCAGGTTCTGAAGGATAGTTCTCTGTTCTCAGAGCTGTTTGGCTCCTACAGCTTCTATGAGAAGACCATCTCTACCTTCCTTGGGAGACTGGGCCTGACCTCTGACCCTGAGGAGTCACCCAAGATCCAGATTGCCATGACCTGTGAGGTAAGCATAACGGAATAACATATACAACTCAATTGAAAGTAAAACACGAATGTCCAGGTACGGGCTTAAACAGTGCTAATGAATTTAGGTGGTATGCAGCTAATAAGCATCTAAAGGTGCATTTTTAACATCAATGGCTATGTGTGTTGATATTGCCTTGGCTATTTATTTTCAATGAGAAGCCACCTGGGCAGCGAGAAGCTATGCTGTGCGCTCCTGATGTGGGAAGCAGTGAACATTTGATAAAATGCATCATGATTGTGGAAATCACCAGTTTCAAATGCTCTGCCATAACCAGTCACATGCTGTCGGTGTTTTGCTGGAATGTCCTCCTTGTTGTGAATGCATTGGTGGATCTCAAATCACCCTCCACCATGAGTTGCCCAGGGATGTTTATCCACTCTATCATACCACAACTATGAAAACACATACAAGAATGTATTTAAGACAATCATTTATAAGATCCTTTCTATATGCAGTTAGGCCCGGGAATAATTGGACACTGATACAGGTTTTGTTATTTCGTCTCTTTACCAAAATATATTCAAGTTATAGTTAACAAATCCATTGTGGTGGCATACAGAACCCAAAATTATGGAGATTGTTTCAGTGTCCAAATCTTTCCGGAGATAACTGTACATGGATGTGCACTACATGAAAAAATGAAGTCAAGAAATGATAATGGATTATACTTTCAAAATAGAACTGTTTAATAACCCTTCAAATTAAATTGAAATGGATGAACTGAATGTAGCAAATTGCATTTTTGAGGTAGCGTACCCTCAAGCATTCCCTGTCTGAGCATCTGAGGTGTCTTGTGATAGAATGGATGCACCCTTAGAGTACCTAATTTGTAATAATTAGGATGTTTGTATGAAATGCCCAACAGGGCATGTCATCCATTTTGTGTCAAGTCTCTCTCTTTTGGCTCCACCAGGCAACCAGTCGCCTGTCAGTGGTTGAAAACCAACCTATGAACCGGATGCTGGGCTTCGGAGCCAAATACCTACAGGAACACTTCTCTCCCTGGGCCAGAGAGCATGGTGGATATGTACGTGTAATGGGTCATTATATATCATTTACACTAGGTTGTTCAGGGGGAAATGTCCATACACTCATTTTATATACCATTGTATATACTAGCTTAATTAGCAGGTATTTTGTGATAATATTTGCAATATATTTTTCTCTGCACAGGTAAATGCTTTAGCTACTGAGGATGAAGATGTCAACTGAGCCAGGAGGGGCTTCCCCCCTGTATCACAGTTCATTGCTTCCCTGTTCTCCACTCTTATTCCAAAAAGTACTAATTGCTGTTATAGATCTAGAAGCATTTGGTAGGCCTACCGATTCTCTGTAGGGTTTTATGAAATAGTTAGAACAAAGATTGGAAGTGGGCAAGTGTAGTTTGTACGAAGTGTGACTAACTGGACTGCCATTCTCTTACCCAATTCCTCTATCTAGTCCTTTCCTATAAGAAACTCAGGTTCTAATCTAGGGCTATTATTACGTGCCTAGTTATATGTAGATTTTTGCCCAATGATTCAGGTGCATTGAAATGTACATGATTGTTTCAGAGCCATTGGATATCAGGGAAACTGTTAATATCATGTTCCATATTTTATTTTATATTACTAAGTGCATTATAATATTCATAGTGTTACATTCATAATAATTATGTTATTTGGGATTCATATGAAATTACAGTATGTGAATATTTTTGTTTAAGGTTATTTGAAGAGCAAAAATTTGTTAATAGGCATCCTGGACCTTTTTTATAGACTGCAGTTTGAAGTCTTTCCAGTGCTTTGCACATGATGGAGGTAAAGCCAAAGATACTCACCTTTGGAGGCTGATGTACTTGTCTTGAAAAACCAGTGCGGCTGTTTGAGAATTTTTTTAATGATTTGATCTTTTCGTTGTGATGAATTTATAGACTGTGCCAGATTAATGGGCTTACTTTAAAAAATATTTTTTTCCTGCAATAGAAAGACAATCTGTTAGCCTTAAAGAACCAAGGAACGTTTTTTTTAAAGGCCAGGACTGGCTGCCATTAATATTTCGCTCACTTACATACCTATTATTATAATTGTTCTGCCTACTAGACAGCTGAAATATTCATAATTATGAAACCAACATTCAGATGTGCAGACTACTTCAAATTTGGTTGACTATAAAATGTTGATAATATCTATACTTGTTTTATTACAATAATAACATCTTCTCTCTATGCCTTCTCGTGGAGGGAAAGGAGCCATAGACTTGGGAGAAGTTTAGAAATGCTAGCATCTGTCTCCAATGCTGTTTAGTCTATCAGCACTAAACAAACACACAGCCAACAAATCATCTTTGGTTGCTTGTGTAAATTTTTTAATGATACGCTTTTTAAAGGTTCAAGTTAACATGGCTTTAAATGAGAACTATAGGAACAGGGTAGGTTCTATTCAAAGGTTCGTGTTACTTTTTACTTAATTGGCGTATTAACCCTCTACGCTGTGCTTGAACCAGATCTGCAATTCATTTCTATGGGAGGTTCAGATTAAAACAGAATGTCCAAGCCTCAAAAATTGCAAATATTTTGGTCTGATTTTGATCGTAATGTTTTGAAAAAGAAAAGTAATTGCTTCTAGGGGTAATGGGAATTATTTTTCTTCTTATTTCACATGTGTAAATTCCTGTAAACTATGTTTGTGTTTAAAAATATGTATTTTTGTAAATTTATTTAACCTTTCCCAGGTAAATTATTTCTAATGACAACCTGACCAAAGGCATAAAGATTGCAAGACAACACCTAAAAAAGCTCTAACTAATGTATTTAAAAATAAAAAAAATATTTAAAAAAATCCCTATGAACTACATATATATATTTTATATTTTATTAATATATGTATATATAAAACCACTGCACCTTTTTCTTTCCTTTCCAAAAAGGTCTCACTCAAAGCTGTATATATTCGTATGTATAAAAGATAGATATGGTGCTTGGCAAGTACAATCATCCGATCGCAGTTAAGACAATTTTTTAAGTAAGAAATTATGGAGGTGTAAAGTTTGCTAATCTTTTGAAGTTTGTTCTCGTTACTGCTTCTTTAGCAGAGAACTAAAAGTAAAGATGGACAAAAGATTGATAGAAAGTCTTGATTTATAATGGATTGTCAAGTATTGAAGAGGATGGCCCTGCCCAAGAAGGAGATACAGTGAGGGAAAAAATTATTTGATTTTGTATGTTTGCCCTCTGACAAAGAAATTATCAGTCTGTAATGTTAATGGTAGGTTTATTTGAACAGTGAGACAGAATAGGTGTGGTAAGATACTGCCCAGCTGTCTTATGTCAACAATACATAGGTTTTACCCAAAGGGCGTGCTGTCCCCCCACCTTATCCCTCCTGCCCTAGGTGTTTACTGTCAAGGGGGTAGGGGAACATTGTAAACAGTCAACTACATTCCTGAAGAACAAAGGACAGATACCCTTATTGGTTTAGGTAGATTAACAGAGGGTCAGAGTACCCAGTGACCCTCTGACATTATTCATACATGTCACAAACAAAGACCAGAGTTACATCACAGGTAATAGAAAAGTAGAACTTTTTCAAACGTACACTAGTTTATGAATTTCCATAACAACATGTATGTCAACCTCAAGGGTTTGTCATTCCCTTTAGTTTTCAGGTCTGTCTATTCATCCAAGAGCAAAAATGTCATGTAAAAAGTTTAGTAGGCAACCCTGGGCAAAGAAATGAAATGGTCAAGTGAGGGTTTCCGTAGTATTACTTTGCCATTAATTCCATCTTGTGTCTTGTGTCATGAGCACTGACATTAACCAAGGTAAGAGAGTCTACAGATCCCTGGATGCTGTTCTATGTTTTTTTGTGACTTTCTGGGCATTTCTACTCCCTGGTCTTAGACAGATTTCAGAACAGACCCTCCTGATAGGATTTGCTACTGTCCCGAACATTTTTACTTTGACAATATGTATCTGATTGTTGTTTGTTGGGAGCAGTGGCGTAGGCAGAAATTGTTGTTTGGCTGGGCATGAGTAAAAGTGTCTGGGCTAAAACACTAAATACAGCAAAACTACCAGACCTCTTTAGTTTAAATGTGACCAAAAACAACAAAGTTCCCTTGACAAAAAATACTTTTATTATGCAGAGACTATAGGGCGGGCAGCGTAGCAACAGCTTACAAAACAACCGCTGACAACACACAGCTTTTCCGAGTACAACCATGACCAAAGCATGAAACAAATAATCAACACGTACATCCAACTTATAGGCCACATATTCTGAGAGGAAAGTAGGAATTGAGAGAGAACGAGATTACAGAAACCAAAAAAGTGCATAATAAAGGGCAGAAATTATACTGTACGGATAACTGACGTATCCGCCCTACAGCTTAAACACATTGAATCAAATTATCGGATCGGATGTAACCAAATAGATTAGATGTACCTCCTACTGCCATTTTCACAATTTCTGATTTGTTAGAAAACAATACAAACAACAAATCAAATTTAAATATATATAGAAGTAGATATTTTAGTAAAAATGAAAAAGTGTTAAGCCAACCCGATTGTACCAGTACTCAATCTGGCAGGGCACAGGCCCAGCCCAGCCGTGGCTTTGCCTCTGGTTGGGAGCCCAGAGTCTTAGAAATGGGTTTGTAACACTGTCCATACTAATAGCATCAATAAATATTTCATGGAGGTTTTCAGGAATATTTTTAATGGCACTGTAGTGTTCTTACAGCTTATAGTTTGTTGCATTTCAAAGCAGGACATTACTGAGTTATCTTTTACGTTGAACAAAATTATAAACGCAACTCTTTTGTTTTTGCTCCCATTCATCATGAGCTGAACTCAAAGATCTTAGACTTTCTCTATGTACACAAAAGGCCTATTTCTCTCAAATATTGTTCACAAATCTGTCTAAATCTGTCTGATTAGAATCTTGATAAGCCACACCTGTGAGGTGGATGGATTATCTCGGCAAAAGAGAAGTGCTCACTAACACAGATTTAGACAGATTTGTGAACAATATTTGAGAGAAATTGTTATTTTGTGTACATAGAGAAAGTCTTAGATCTTTGAGTTCAGCTCATAATAAATGGGGCTAAAAACAAGAGTGTTGCATTTATAATTTAGTTCAGTGTATATTATTGGATTTAGTTGTTCTTTTATATACTGTACAGTGCCTTGCCAAGTGTTGACTTATCCAATTATCTCACATTACTGAATAGAAAATAGTACATTTCGTTCTGCTTGATTTTTTTAATAATAAAACATTTAAATCAATTAATTTGAGGTGACATTGGTTTAATTTTGGGAAATATTTCAGAAAAAAGGAAGTATGTTTTCTGCATTACCATTGGTCATCTGTGAAAATATAAAAGTTTCTCTCACATTTTCTGGAAAAAATCCCTTTTGAAGTGTCATTGGTAAGATTGTTAATCTGAAGGAAAATGAAGACCAAACCGTATTTATAGAGGTTAACAAGCACTTTGAAAGAGCTAAAGTTCAGTTGCTGAGAGTATCATAAACCAAAAATGACCCATAACTAAAGACAGACCATCCCTACAGAGGTATCGTCATCATGCTGTGGAGATCCTTCTCATAAGCAGGGATTGGGTATCTTGTTAAAATTAAAGGAAGGACAGATTGAGCAAATCACAGGAAATTTTCTGTAAGACGACTATTAAAAAACACTAGCAATCCCATTTCTGCAGGACGAGGACCCAAAGCATAAGGCCTACGCCGCAATGATTGGCATACGAACAAAAAGGTAAATATCTGATACTGGTCAAGTCAATGTCCGGATTTCAATCCCATTGGGAATCTGTGGTACTATAAGTGCGGTACACAAGCGTAGTCCAGTCTACTGGAGTATACCAGATGAGAAGGGGGTAAAACCACACTGAAAAGAAGAGGGTAAAACCACTCTGAAAAGAAGGGGGTAAAACCACTCTGAAGAGAAGAGGGTAAAACCACTCTGAAAAGAGAGTAAAACTACTCTGAAGAGAAGAGGGTAAAACCACTCTGAAAAGAGAGTAAAACTACTCTGAAGAGAAAGGGGTAAAACCACTCTGAAGAGAAGAGGGTGAAACCACTCTGAAACTGTGCAAAGCTGGTACATACAGTACATACCCCAAAAGACGATTTCGCTGTAATACAGATGTCATTACAGCGAAAGATGGGTTTACCAAACAAATATTTTGTGTGGGGGTTGAATATTTATACAAGCAACATACTTCAATTTTTTTTCTTATATGTTCCAATATAATACAAATGTCACCATAGAATAATTTAGTCAAATTTCATTGTTTAAAAATAAAATATGTAACAGAAAGAAATGTCGATGTACTGTAGGTCTACCATTTGTAATTCAGTAAAATAAGAGAACTTCAGGGGTTGAAATACTTTGGCAAGGCACAGTATTTTAGGTGTTATGTGTATTTTCTGCTTCGGGAAATACCTATGTCAAATAGTTTCCATGATATTACCTTTATATCTCAAAAGTGAGGAGAGTAACAGGAAGTTGGGGTTTGTATGCTCCATATGTTACTATTTGGAAAAATAACTCAGAATGTATGTGTATATTTTTCATAATGCATTTGTTTAATTAGGATCTGCCTAGTCCTCAAAAGCTCCTACTGTGTGACGTTATTCAGGAATTTGTAATGATATTAAAATGCCTTAAGATCATTACGGCATATCTCTACACCTGTCATGTCACTCATGTCAAGGTATTTTATCTGTAATGTGTAGGTATGCCACTTATGAACTGTTGTGTACCTTGTGACTTGACATGGAATGTTCACAAGTTTCAATGGTGATTCCCTTTACTGTTAACTAAATGAGGTGTACAGTCGTGACATGTACAAATGGTTCAAAATACAGCTGGTGGGGTATTAGAGGCTCACAACTCAACATGATCACTTTAGTACATAGCAAATTGCTTGTATAGTGACCTCAAGCAGTACAAATGAAGGAGGATTCCTTGAGATGAGTAGTGAAATAAAACCCAGCCCCATACCTGCTAAACCTGCTTACAGACAACAACACACACACAGAGGGCGCAGCATAGTGTACATTACTGTGGATTTGTTTTACAATAATGTGTCGCCAGATTTCCTAAAGAATCTGTGTCTCGAACCTGTGCCTCACACCTGTGAAGCGTGCGATTGCTAGCCACTACTGTCGAATTGCATTGAGAGTGCGTACTGCGTAACGTTTTCGCGATGTACTACAGGAAGTATTCGCCGACGCGTTACAACTGTGTCGAATCATCGTTGGCTCTGGCTGTTGTCGTTAATATTTCACCACTGTCACATAGGAGGACAGTGGATTGTAGACTCGTTGAAGTGTCCTCTCCACCCAGGATGCGGCAGTCAAAAGCCAAGGCTGTGAAAGCTATCCGAAGCCATCCTTCTCCTCCAAGCCGCAGTCTGGAGGGCATCGAGGCTGTCTGGAGCGAGAAAAAGGCAGACTTGTCACCATCGATTCTTGTCGTTCGGAAGCCAGAGGGAGAGAGGACATCAGAGGTAATGAATCCCGGGGAAAACGGAGGCCCCTGCCGCGGCGGTAGGAAGAGGGGTTTCAAGCCCCCGGATGTGAGGACTATATTCTCCCCCAGTGAGAGAGATCCACGGGTGAGAGAGGAGAAGGGTGAGGGACATAACTTCTACCCAGAAGTTTCGGGCGCGTGGTGCGACGTGTGCTGCAAGTACATCCTCCACTTTTCTCTGATGTGTTCAGGTAAGTTCTACTGTAGCCTAATAGGTTCGTTTAGAGTATGATCAGGTCTTACCAAGGCCAACGACTACAGAAGACAACAGTTTGGTTTACAGTTTACTCTTCAGGTATAGATTTACTTATTAACGAAACTATTAAAACTAGCTGGTGTTCTGCATGGAAGCTTGCAGTAGTACACCTCCACAGGCAGGGCAGGGCTAAATATGACACATTGATGTTGATGAACTGGTTTTAATGGAAACATTCCATTAAAATCTTACGGAATGCTTCACACTCCATTCTGCTCTCTGGGCATAGTTCTACCCATACTCACGTCTTTACATTATAGACAACTGTTTATTGATCCTCGTGAGTTTTGCAGCATAACTCTGCAAACACGTGTGTAAACATTGTAATAGGCATGAGCAGAGTGCTTTGATAAAGCACTTAGCCGTGGTATATTGGCCAGTTACCACAAACTCCTGAAGTGGTTTATTGCATTCATAAACTAGTTACCAACGTAATTGGAAAAAGTTAAACATATTCATAGTTGTGGTACATGGGTTGGATACACTACAGTTTTCGGCCAATCAGGATTCAGGCCTCAAACCACCTGTGGCTAAGAGTTATATGAACCCCTAAATATCTCTATTGTTGTTAAATATGTAGTAGATTGACTACATTTCACACTTGAGTCGTTTAGAAGACTCTTTTCCAGAGCGACTCACAGTTAATATAACTTGACCATTTGAAGAGGTGCACTCACAAAGGTCCAGATATGTTGTTCACCGGCATATACAATTTGGTGGCTTTGGCAGGGTTTTGTCCTGCTCCAACTACCGGCATTCCTTCGGTTAACCCAAATGTGACACCGGTTGTCAGGGACAAAGGTGACTTTCCCTGTTGCGTCTGCCGTCTCCCCCACAGTGAGTCTGGACTCAGGTTGCAGCAGTCACGCAGGAGGGAAACAGAACCAGTTGGATGGTCTGACCACTCAGTGAATGTTTAATGGCGTTATCTGTTCTCACACTTACTGGACTCCCTCAATGTAGGGTTCTGGACCGGGGGGGAGGAGCCATTCCACTATTCATCCCTGTCACTCATGCACACCTCAGCCAAATCATTGGCACTATAGCTCAGTGTGATGTGCTCAGCCCGAGGGCTTGGGTCAGAGCCATCCACATGCAGAGGTAAAAAGAAGGTTGGATCAGAATAGACAAGCAGGTGAAAAAACAGGTGTCCATGTGTTCATCGCCTTAGGTGATAACCTTTTGTAATTCCCCATCAATAGATCCGTTTTTATTCTCGACTAGACTGTGTGTGTCCGTGTGCGCATGCGCGTGCACACTCTCGAATATTGCGGGAGCTGCCTGGCTTGAGACTGCAGCCAAATACCTGTCTGTGTTTGCCCTGGTGCTCCGCTCTTGTTTATGCAGGCACGATGACGGTGTGGCTTCAGAAGACACAACTGCCTGTGACAGGTTAATGACCCGACACAATGACCATTCCACACACAGAGGGTGAATGAGGGGGCTACAGTCAGGCTGAGAGACTAGCCCCAGCCAGACATGTCACAGGGGCCAGACAGGGCAGGGCAGAAAGAGAGGGAGGGAAGGAGCGAAAGAGAGGGGAGGGATAGGGTAGAGGGGCCAGAGGGAACGACAGTCCAGAGCTGGGATTTGCAGGAGCAGAGTGGCCTCATGGTGGATTTGCACATCGCTCTCTGCCAACTGGAGCCCAGAGAGGATGTGAACTGTAGCCTGGATGCATGAGTGACTAAGTGTGAGAGGGAACCATGGGGCTGGCTAGAGGGTTGGGGAGGACTCTGAGGAGGGTATCTGGGTTCTTCTTCCGAGTTCCTAAACTCATTCGCCGTTCAGGACGCCTGGAAATCAGCCTGCTCTGGAGGAACTCTGGTAAGTGTGTGTGTGTGTGTGTGTGTGTGTGTGTGCACATGCGTTCCCATTAGTGAATGGGAATATTTAGCCATTCCCAGAAACAGACATAGGTGAACTACATCACCAGTCTATCCTCTTGAATAACGCAGAATAGTTGCTAATGAGATGGATTAGGGTTAGATGATGTCACTGTGGTTCTTTTTTGCTGCACTTCATAGCTGGCTATGTTGAACAGGCTACCTTTGCGAAAATCACTGTATTAGGTTTAGCCTTCACACTGGTGTCAAGTCGTGAAATTTTGATGCGTCTGCCGCCTGGTGATTTGTTTAGGGAGTTCTCTGAAGGTGACCCAAGCCCAAATATTTACTTCTCTAAGATTTTCTCATTGAGATTAACTCTTGGTCAATATCCTATGGTTGGGTTGGGTTTTGGAGACTTGTCAGGCAGATAATTGGTGAACGCTTTGACCAGGAACTGTTAGAACTTATGAAATGGCCCGTGGTGTTTTGGCGTCAGGGCGAGAGGTAAATTATGTGGTTGTGGAGGCAAAGCTGCAGTGTAGGGAAGCAGTGTCTAGCTACAGACCAGACACAGAGGCCATGTTGGGTCCACAGACAGACCCATCACTCGCTGTCTTTCCCTGACCGGTGACGGCGCACACAACTCAGCGTTAACACACTGCATGAAAGGGGTCTGACAGACAATTGGTGGACCCGGTTTACAGACAGACAGGCAGACTGTCTCTGCAAGCAGAGAGTTAGGGGGACAGATGGCCTAGAGGAGAGGGGTCGGGAGATTTAGGGGACACAGGACGCAGGTAGACACAGAGCAGGATACAAGAGACAGAATTACAGAGTGGTAGACGTTCGTTTAAGGAACCGCGCCGTGGTCTTTGCTGTCGAGCTTTTAGCAGCCGTGCGTGAAAAGGTTAATACATGCCAGTCGTGTAGGTTTGGGTCGTCCAGCTGGTCCCACGGGAAACCGTTCAGTGTTTACTGAGGGCAGCAACACCAGCACGGTGGAATGACAGGCCCTCATGCTCCCCCACAGGCAGCCATCTCCTTCTTAGGCCACCTGCCATCCTGTGTGGATTCTGCACATCGCCTGAGTGGAGCCTGATGGGAATGCAAATGTAGAATCAAAGTCTCAGAAGGTGAAAATAAAAGGCACAATGTTGCTTGGAAACGGATACATATTTTTCTACTGGCTGAATAAAAGGTGCGGGAACAAATAGCTTAGCCCCAGAGAAAGTCCGGGCTGGCCGCGCGTAAGCTGGATGAGCGGACTTGTGTTTCAGCCAACGCTGTTCTATAGCAGGTATGGTGTTGCTCTGTCCAGAGTTTTGGTGTCACACTTACCACTTCAGTGAGCTGATCGTGTCCACCCGTAGCGCCGATACAGCGTCAGTAATCTAATGAAACACAAGGCTTCACTCAGCTTTGATTACGCTTCACTCAGCTTCGATTACGGGATAAGAAAACACGCTCTTCTCTTGCTCTCGCTGTCTCCCGTGTGTGTGTGTGTGTGCACACGTTTACAGGCGCTTGGCTGCGCCATCGGGTTTCAAAGGGCTCTTTCCCTCGGAGGAACGATCAAAGTAAACAGTGACAGTAGTCTAAAAGATATGAAGAAGATGTGTGAGTGTGAGTGGTGAGCAACCCCCTGGACCCCCCAAAAAACACAACCCACACCTGCCCTGTCGCTCCAGGGTCAGACACACCTGTTAGATGGATGAGGGAGACCACCATGTTCACCCTGCTCAACCCCTGACAAACACACACACACACACACACACAGGTCTTGTTTAGTCCATGTAACTCCAAGAGGTCTTGAGTACATCTTGTTCAAGCACACTGTGTTGTGGGGAAAAAGTGTGGAACCATATCCATTCTCCTGTAAGTAGGTCTAAGTGAGAGTTTCTGCTAAATGTAACTATAATGTAAATATCCAGGGGAAGGCTCCAACTCTGCCCATTCCCATTTCAACCAAAGCTATTGTCTTTGCATAGTCATATTTAGGTGAATGCTGTATAGGTCATTTCATTCAAGTGAACTAGTATTAAATATGTCTAAATTTAAAATACATTTTACAAATTTAACATTTGTACATGTTCCGCTTTCTCTGCGGGACCATTAGGTTGTAGCACTGAAACCAGACATATGTTTGTACGATATTTGATAACTGCCTTGCTCAAGGCTGGAACCCGTTTTCTTCCAAACCTTTTGGCTCAGCATTTGATCCAACAACCATTCGGTCACTGACCCAATTCATCTTACCACTCAGCTACCCTATGACTTAAATGTAAGGGGCGGAAACGCTGGACCCGACAGTTGGGTTCCGGGTCAAAGAGTACAGAGGTGATGTGACCTACAGTGTTTGTGTCTGTTATTTAAATGGGTTGGGGTCAGCTGAGGTCATCCACATTGGAAGCCAGATGGTGTGGAGCTTTGGCAGGTGGGAGTGTTTATATTTTAGAGAGCACCGATTCAGAGGGCTGAATTAGCTCTTATCACGTCTGTGAGAGGTTGGCTACAGGTTCTCCTTATCTCTCGTTCTAAAAAACACTGAGTCTTGATTTGTGCTCCGACTCTAAATTCAACACACAGCTGGCTCTGGTGTTTCTTAGGGTATTTATCTGTTTGTATAGCGTGCTGTTGTTCTTTTTGTGAGTTTGTGAGGCATTGTGGTAAAAATACTGAGTTCTCTGAATGCCCTGAGTTCTCATCGTTCTGTTTCACTGGTTGAGTCTGATCGATTGGTTCGATCTGAGTCCTTACTGGAAGTCCTGTCATCACTGAGACAGCACAGCTCAACCAAGAAGCACGCAAATGAACACACGCACACGAGCACGCGCACACACACATCAATAATTTGCGATCCACTCCTAGAAGCGAAGTGCCCTAGCCTAGGGTGATCCCGCGGTTTGGGCCACTGCCGCCGGGGCACATATGCTGCTACAGCATGAGTCCGAATCCAGCCCGACAGCTCTTCTAGCTAAAACCCTCCCCTCTTATGTCTCTCCCATCAGGTTAAGCATGAAAAAAGTGCCTGATTTTTTTTTTGTCATAGGCGTTCTCAAGTCCTAAGCCAGTAAATACCAACGTCCTCAGAAGCCTGTCGTACGCTGTCATTTAATCGTATTGCATTTCTGCTTGATGGGCCGTGACCCTGTCTGGGCTCTCACGTCTGGGCTCTCACGTCTGAGGTGTGGCGTGGCCTGGGCAATGGCACAGTAGTACACGTGGACGGGCAGTGTAACACTTCCTCTGGTTGTGGCACCAGGGCCTAGCTGGGACAATGGCCAGACTTTACCTCATTGTAGTGAGGGTTATGGTCAGAAAGCCTAGCAGACTGGACAACCTCTTTGTGTGCCGATGAGCTCAGAGAGATGCGGACCCCTGGTCCCCATTCTTGCAGGCACACACACATCCAATTTTTTCAATTTGAATCGACAAATCAAATTTTGTCAGTGTCGACGGTCGTTCGATAGACAATAAAACAGATAGCGTCTTGTTCTCCACGCAGGAAGGTGGCCTGTGACCACTAGCAGAGAGCTATACAGTGCTAGCCTTTCTCTTTTTCTATTATATAGGCCTGATGTTTCTGAAGATGACCCGACTTATGTCGCTGCCTATCATGTCGACTGTGTGTCATGTCTGGTGATGTACACCTCCTTGAGCATCCAGCCATTAACCACATGTGCAACTCCAAAACGTTTAACTCAGTGTGTAGAATAGAGAAAGGGAGGCCAGTCCACTGAAACATCCATGTGATGTTTAGGCCTTTTGTAGAGAGAGATTCCATTTTGGGTGACAGGAACCTCCACGGTCACACATGGGTCTGCCACAATTTAATCAAACACACATGCATTATACATTTTACAATCATTGTAGGGACCGCAGACATTATTCCCATTTCAAATCTCTAAACCTAAACATAGCACTAACCTTAACCTAAAGTTTCAATTTCACCAAATTCTCACCAAATTTCCTTAAATCTGACCCTAAGCCAGAAATAGGCAAGTTAATATAATATGAATTAGCCATTCATAATAATTTGTATTCATGGAGTTACGTTTTTAATTGAGAAATAGTTAATTTTGAATGTGTGGCTGAGTTATCAGTCACCAACAAACCAGAGATTATGTGTGTAGTTGAGCAGCTTCAGCTAGCTTAGCATTCTCTCGATTACTGAATGAATTAAACAATTAGTGTCAAATTTGGTGAGTTCTATATCTTGGTGAGTTTTATATAAGAAGAGAAACATTGAGGCATTTAAATGCATTGCAATTAACATTTACAGTATCCCTCAACCAGTTTTATGATTCCCTGGAATGCTTTTCCAACAGTCTTTAAAATGATATTAACCGCTAGTATTAATATTGTTAATATTATGTTAATTATACTAACAGTATTATAAATACTGCCTACAGTTATGATTATGAAATTGTAAATGGATAAGAAAAACACTGAAACCTTGGTTTTATATGCATAGCTTGCATTCATTTCTGGAATGGATGTATTTATTTCTGTCCGATACATTGATTAATCAAAGTAGTAATCCAATCAATCAATCAATTGTATTTTATTAAGCCCTTTTTACATCAGCAGTTGTCACAAATTGCTTTCACAAAACACCCAGCCTTAAACCCCAAGGAGCGAACAACAGTAGTGTTGAACTTCAGTGGCAACTGAGTAATCGATTATCAAAATAGTTGTTAGTGTGACGGTGAGGTGACGGATTGGTCCGCCATCTCCCGCATTCTCCAGTTTGCCAACAACCATGAACTCATCCCGGTTCCATTCATTTGTCTTGTCTTGTCATTCATTGTTCACACCAGGTCCCAATCATCCAATTAGTATGTGTTTAAATGTTCCTCCTCTGCTCCCCTCAGTTGTGAGTCATTGTTTAATGTCGG
>JACXGJ010002814.1:0-2500 GCA_016801105.1 Esox niger
CCTAAGTATCTCTATAAATCACCAGTTACTGTTAACATGTACTCCACAATTCAGTCATCAATCTCCTACCGGGTCACAGCGAAAACAGAGGGGGAAATATCTGCTTAGTAAAATCTCTCTCTCGCGCTCTCTCTCTCTCACACACACACACACACACACACACACACACACACACACACACACACACACACACACACACGCTGTTACTCCAGCAGTCCTCATGGGATACAGGAATGGTTGCCAGATCGCCACATTAACACATGCCAAATTCAATTGCGTGACTTCACCTTTCACTTAGGAAACTTGTTTGTCATCAAAACAAATAAACAACCTGTGTGAAACTCAAAGACGCCAAACTCCTATATGTCTTCCATCTTTAACTGAAGGCCTTAATGAGGGAGATCAGGCCCGGATATAGTGTATAGAAGAGAGAGTATGAGAAAGTAAAGTGAGAGGGAGAGAGAAGGAGCGCGGAAGCAGAACAAGAGGACCACATGCAAATCTGTTGTTTAGGTTCACAGACCTAGTATTTATTTAATCGAATTGTACTAGCGGGGGATTATATTCGTCTGCACAAACAGAAGGAAAGTAGTCCTTCACCCTCTCAACAGACACTGTTTAAACCCGACACGGTGGAAAATCCCTCAGTTGACAAACTGTCTTCAGTACAACAGTATCTAAACACAGCGCTAAATCTAGCCCAATAGCACAAGACACTTCAGCTCAGCAAACACTGCTGGTTGTCAGTTATCTGAGAAACTCTGGATTTTGGGGGAATGGTGTCCCAATTGAACATGTGAATGTTGTTGACAACCACTGGATGGTAATCGTTGATAACCGTTGATGATTTCTAATACTGTGAAAAGTTCAACAGTGTAACCTGGTTAGAAGTACACCTGTGGGATACAGGCACTGCACTAAGTAAACAAAAAACTTTCAAAAGAAATACAACCCGAGAGAAGTAAACTGACAGCAACATTCCCTTACATGAATAACTCCTGTCCATTTCCCCAAACATTGGTTGTTTAAGAAACACAGGTCATACATAGTTTTAATGAAAATCAATTCTCCCATGGTGAAACAAACACACGCACACGCCCACAGATGCACACAGGGACAGAAACACACACACAGACAGAAACACACACACACATGCGCTGACCCACCCTCTGTCACTACACATGCATGCCTCACACTGACAGCCACCAGCAGCAGACATGTGTGTCTCAACGTATCTGTCCCCCCAGCGTGTGTGAGAGAGGGAGTGTGTGTGATTGTGTGTGTGTGTGTGTGTGTGTGTGAAAGAGAGAGAGGGGGAGGAGGTGGAGAGAGTCTTACCTGGCAGGAGACCGCCCTCTGTGCTCTGTCTCACCTCTACCTCTTGCTCTGGCAGAATTCTCTCCACAAAGCAAGGCATTTTCCCTCCTCCTCAGCCGGCTCAACGCCTGCATGGGCTGTACTCTCTCATTCTCTTCCTCCCTCTCTCTCCTTCCCTTCTCCGTGTCTCTCATACTCTGTCTCCCTCTCCACCTTCCCTTCCCCCTCCCCTTCTCTCCACCCCTCCCTCCCTAAGCACAGATGTCAAGGCTGTGTGAGTTTACCTACTTTACCAGTAGGGGTCCTTCACTACCCTCACCACCCCACAGTCACAGTGGGGAAAGCAGGCCCAGGGAAGAGAGGGGAGCCACTTAACCGGCGTCCTCCTGTCACCGCTTACAATGAGAGCCTGTGGCGCGCAGGATGTGTGTGTGTTTGTGTGTGGCAGGTGTGCAGTGGGTGAGGAATTCGTGTCCGTGCTCCCTCGTCCCGTTCAGCACCCTTCTGTCCTGTTTGGCCCAGCTCAGTCCTGCCGCTGTCCCACAGAGTGTGTTTGTGTGCGGTGGTACACAGATTAAGTTCCACCGTATCGGTGAGAGCCAGCAGCCGAAGGAGGGACGAGAAGGGCTGGGGAGCGCACGCGCGCACGCACGCACGCTAACACACGCACACAAACACACAGCGACTCCTGGTGCTACCAGTGCTGTTGATAGTGATCACATGTGCCACCCCCACACACACACACACACACACACACACACACACACACACACACACACCTCCGTTACAGTGAGAGCAGACTCCTATCAGGTCTCGCGTTTCAAGTCTCAGTCCATTTTTTGGTCCCCCCAAGATTGATTCAAGAAAATAACTGAAAAGAAAACACCCTTCATTGACACAGGCACTCTAAATCTGAAGGCTCTCAGTAATTCCACAGTGGGGAATTTCTAGTTTCTCTCTTACTTGTGGGACAGTTTTCACAATGCAATATCATCGCTTGGAGAATGTTAGCTGGCCCACTAGAGAATGTCAAATCCCCAGTACTAAGTACTAGGAATCCTGTTGTTGCTTTTGCTAATAAATTACAAGACACAATCAAAAGCCCTGTGATGGTTCACTAAGGAAATATATTTTTGGGGGGGTTCATTAGTCCACTCTTAGTCCAGAAACATGTTAAATGTTA